>WAAE01002125.1:0-15786 GCA_013400495.1 Nicator chloris
AAAAAAATAATAAAAAATATAAATACAAACGCACAGAGGGAGCAGTACTGCAAAGATAACAGCCAAAGCATCAGTGGGAGACTAAGGGAACTCTACCACTTCCTCCTTACATTCACACAGTGTGCCAAAAAACCCAGACTAAATTACTGGGACAACAGTAAGTGATTCAAGTCAAAAGGTGTGTATATGCTAACACCATTTAAAATGACTTGCTAACATTTTCTTCCACAGTTTTAATGAAGTTGGCTTGAATCCCTGGAGTTTAAGGTTGTTAGAACTCAAATGTGTCAAACTTATTATATATACAGTTGTTGTTAATGCCTGTTACAAGATATGTAGCCTGAATTAGTACTGTAGTAGACCTTGGAAAACTTGATGACAATTACTATTCATTTCCACTTCACAGTTTACACAGGAAAAAGCCCTTCTTTCCTGAAGTGATTTCACCCCAACCAGTGAAGATTCAGGAGGAAGACGCTGCAGTCTGTGCTATGTAGTGACTCCACTGCAGCCAAATGCAGAGCACCTGAACAGAACCGTCCAAAAAAATGATGAACATTTGGTTTCATCAACAGCTTTGAGATTTCCAATTCTAAATTCATTAAGAGACAAAATTAAACATGACATTTTCAGAGAAAAATAATTGCTTTGGACTGATCGAACATTGTGCTATGAAATAAATTAGATTGCATTTATACATTGCATTATAACGATGATGCCATTAAAACAATCAGCGAAAAACCCCAATAAAAACCAATCAAACAAAAAAACCTCCAACCAAATGTAGTCTTTGCAGACTCAAAATGGGATGTTTTGACATTAGTCAGGATTTCTCTCCCCACTGCTTCCAAAACAGCAGCTCAGAAATCAATTCGCTTTCAGGAACTATTTGGACTGTGATGAAATCAAAATGAGCATATCAGTTTCACATAGGTTTCTCCAAATGACTCAATCCTATGGTTCAGTTCAGCCCTTGAACCTTCAAAACTCATTCAATGTGATAATTATTATATTTTATCAGGACTGAAAAAATGGCCCAGATGTCCTGAAGCCTCCTTGCCTTGCTCCTGATGGCACAAACTCCAGGACATTTAAAGCGTTTGGCCACACAGGGCTCATCACCGACATCTCCCAGCCACCTTCAAGAATTCTCTTTGCTAAACTTCCACATGTCCTATGCTTCCTGTGCAATAAAAGACTGTTTTATTGACCCCCTTGCCTGAAAACTATTTCCTGATCATTCACCTAGAGCTTCACATCCAGCCAGGCCTCCTCCCTCCCACGGCTGGTGCTCGGGTGACAACACAAGTGCTGCTGATTGCAAAGGAGGGACTGGACTGTGGCCTGTGACTGGGAAAACGTAGAACAGCCAGCAGGGAACAGCATCTCCTGGGAAATTTTTCTTTCATTAAGCAAGAAGGTCATGCCTTTATTAGCCTCCACAGTTGATGTGTAATTCCCCTTCTAGGCTGGAGGCTCATGTCCATGCAGCTGTGGCCTTTTGCTGCACAGCAGAACCTGCTATTGAAGTGAGCTCTTCCTCTGTGCTAGCGTATTCATGCTCCACATAAAAGGTATATAAGGATGTGCCTCCAGGAGAAAATACACTTTTTTTTCTAAAGCTATTTTCCCCACTATTTTAACCACTACTGTAGATAAGCTTTGTCTTTTCCTGACATGGGAGAGAACTCTTGGTGAAAGGCACTTCTGAAACTTGCATGATCTGAAGCTGCTTCTGGCTGGCAGATGTCTGAGCTGATGAGATAGAAGAGTTTTGCACCTCTTCTCTACTTCCTCAGCCCAGTGCCTGGACTACAATGGGCTTCCCACACCATTCCAGAAAGTCTGTTAAATGCTGCAATGGGGGCAAGAAGTGTCTACCACTCAACCTTCTGATACCTGCCTGTGAAAAGGAAATGCCCCCCCTACAGAACTGGTTTTGTGTCCTCCTGCCCCTGAGGTTACACCACAGCATCTATTTGCTCTGCAGTTCTGACAGCTTGTGAGAAGAGAGGCCCTGCTGGTGGAGGACTCCAGTCAAGTTATGTGGATTTTTTATCCCAGCCTCAGGAAAAATGAGAATAGCAGCACAGAAAGAGGCTGCATTCCTAGGAATCCCATGATTTGACCAGAGTCAAGCTAACATTTCCATGAACTTCAGCAAATCCATACTCTACCCTGATGGCTCAGCTCTAAATTACAGATGGAAGATCCTATGCACCAGTGTCACCCATCTTTCGGGACAACACAGTGGCCTGAAAGGAGAATGAAGAGGCAACATGGTCTCCTAGTCTCAACATGGGATTCTAAGGGATGGATTAATTCTCTTTTCCAACACCTTGAGCATGAAAGGGACAAGGATTTCAGACCTGTGGATCAATCACCTCCTTTGCCTTCTTCATGTAAGATTTCATCAATTCCTGTACAAAGCAGTTTTCCCATCTTCATAGGGGCTTTAATTTGAAGATTCTCCATTATAACCACATAATCACCACTCAGTAAACCATGAAAGCATTGGTGCATACTCCACTTGTATGAACAGGCAAGAGAATAATACAAGAAGTTAAGGATATGAGTCAGAATACAGGGTAACATGATGGTGCATGTATTCCAAAGTCACAAGTCACCAGCTTTGGCATCAGTCCTGGATACATACAGAACATAGAGCTGCCCTAGAAATTTCACTGCCATCTGAACTTTGAAGCCCCACCAGCACTTTTTGAACACGCCAAACCCAGATGGGACTAAACTATGTTGAAACAGTTTCCCACTGAAATAGTTCCCATCCCAAGGATTGCACGAATCATGACAAAACAGACTTTGAAGTCACTGGAATACAATTCTACCTTAAAACAGTTTCCTCGGCAACCAAAAGTCAAAGCAGCCTTCAAACAATTCAGACACACAAACCTTTCACTCCTAAAAACTTTTCAATTAAAGAGGGACAAACATACACTTAAATCATGAAATGGTAAAAGCCCAGTGCAGCGTAGCAAGCTCTCACAGCAATATATTTCAGTTAGATAACAACACTTCCTGCAAGGTTTCAAGGACAACCATAAGACATAGGGCAAAAAGAAAAGGATTAACACAATATGCTTTTAAACGGCACTCAGTGCAAGTATCATAAGGTCTCGGTTTATGAGTCCATTCCACACGATCACAGTTTGGACACACTGTGCAGGATACAATGACAGTTTTAGACCTCTACTGTTGATGTGAAATCCAAGATTCACTGCCTTCAGACAGATTCTGGCCTGATAATGGGCAGGGTAGTAGCTCTGGAGCATGCCTATGGTGCAGTCACAGTGTCAAGGTCCCCAAAGGCAGACAAGGACTTGTGCTAAGCCGGTACAGCAGCAGTGGGTGAGGCAGAGCTCAGTTCATTGTAGCAGGGCCCAAGCCAGCTGGGTGGCACCTCAGGGTGGAAGCGTAAAGTAGCAGTGCTATCTGCTACCCCTGAAACAAAGGCTCACTCCTCGATTTCACAATGTCAGCAGAACCACGGATTAGGAGGAAGCACGCTGCTGACAAAAACCTGCTGTGGCAGGACAAGAAGTTGCCTTGGATTCGGCATTCAGGCTGGGAAACGTGAAACACAAGGAAGAGGAAAGGCAGAGTATATGGTTGATGACACGGCCTGAAATCATAACAGGTGAATTCCCTGATGCCAGAAAAGTTATGCATCTTCACACCAGGAGGAGGCGGAACAAATGTCTCCGAATCACTGTTACTTTACAGTGCCAGAGACACCATGAAATTGAGTCCTTCTCCTTAGAAGACAGCGTGGGGTGCACAATTCTGTGTGCTGTGTCCTGTCACAGCAGAAGATGAGACTTTGAGCTACACAGATGAGTTTCTCCAGGTGCATAATCTTACCTCCCAAGCCTGGTGAATAAAATGGATGGGAATGGGGACAATCCTCCATGTAATAAATACAGGTGCATTGCTAACAATGGAACTGAAAATATCCAGCTTCAGGCAGAGAACAACATTCCAGGTAGATATTTACAGTTCATCATTAAGAAACGGAGAGAGATTAGTGCATTATAATGTGTAGTAGCAGGCATGCTTTAAGAATAAGTCTCAACACCAGAATCAGGCGTTTGCCTAATTCCATGAAGATCTGTAGTCCTCTGTGTGTAGGAATATGCATTCTCATATTTATGGAAGATCACCTGTGTTTCACTTCCTTAGGATTTCATGTCTTTATGTACATTCTTGCTATATTGAGAATCCACAATAACGTTACCAATGAAATTGTCTATGAATAATATATTTCTGCATCACATAAAATAGTCAATGATTTCTTGAGGGATAATGAAAACTACTAGTACTTACTGGGTGTTCAGGCCAGGCAGTACATTGCTTACTAATTTATTTTAATCTTTGTTAAATAAAATATTCGATTAATTAATCTCTCGTGTCATACATCATATAGAACCAAAGCAAAGGAGCACCTGGAATGTATTCATAGCCCACAGCTCAGCTCTGCCGCAGCACAATTACAAGGAGATGCCGAGGACACTTTGGAATTCTGAGCTGGGAGGCAGTCCTCACTGCTCACCTTTCAGCCTGCTACTCATAAAACCTGAGCTTCACGAGCAGTGCAGAGCATACAATAGCCACTGTTGTGCCCACAGTCAAAGAAAATAAGAGAACAGGCCCAGCCACCCAGATCTTTGCAGGTACTGGTGTGTGTTCAAAGTGGGGTATGCCCAAGATGATTCTGAGCAAAGTGGTGACAGCCAGCTGTAGATCCCGCCAAGTTTTGCCATAATTCTTCTTCTACCTCAGCCACTTGCTACAAGATGTGTCAGTGAATGACTGCATTGAACACTTGAATATTTAGATACCTTTCAGTTCAGTCTGTTTACACTCAAGCACTTAACCCATCAGCCTCTGCAAAACAGGAAAATCTGTCTAGTGAGTGCACCAAGCCAGACCGGCAAGGAGTGAAGTATATTTCCAAAATACAATTCTTGTTTATGTAATGATACTGCAAGGTGCAAGAATTGCTGAGAATAAATCAACAAAACAAGACTGATTTGGAGGATTTATTATTATTTTCAAAAATAAGTACATACAGGAAAACTTAGTCCTGACCTGCTGACAGCAAAACAATAGAGATATAGAATCCTCAATATTCTACTGCTAGATATCAGAAAATATAGAGAATTTTCCACTGTAACACTTGGGAAACAAAATGCTACCAAACCAAATAATCTGGGCTTACTCCTCCAGGAAAAACTGACACACTGATATAACACTCCAATGATTACCAGACTGAAAACCGGCAAGATTGTCTATACTCTTCATATGCTATTTTATTTGCTTACAAAGCATCAGCTTGTTTTGTTATTAAATTTTAAGCAATGTTACCTTGTGTCAAACATACCCAGATGACACACTTTTGCCTTATACCTTTCATCAACAGTAAAGATGGCTAAAGTGGCAAAACCTTCTGACAACCAAAGTAAATTATATGCTGATAAAAATCAGAGAGGAAAATTTAGGTTTCAGTTATTGCAGTTTTTTTCTTTCCCTGCCCTCTCCTTTTCATCATTACAAAAGTGGATTGAGATAAGAGATAAAAACTAGAAACAAGGCACAGATCTCAGGGGGAAAAAATCTCTAACACATTTCATCCTGTTCCAAATGAAAATGTTCTAAATGAAAATTCTTAACCAACAGTTTTCCATTCATTTCATCAAAGAAACAAGAATAAAGCATGACAAAAACTGAAACACTTTTTTTTATTGACCTCGTTTTTTTTTTTTTTCCATGACAGCTCAACCCACTTTTTCAGGAGACCCTAGTAAGAGATGCATTTACCTTTCTGTAATTGAATAAACTAATGCAGTGGCTTCAGCTCCTTCAAATGCACCCTTATGTGAACCATCTACAAAATGTGCTTACAGAGGACATAGAAATGAAGGCTTGGTGCTGGTCCTGGAGTGACTCTCTTTGGGTTCAGTGCCACCTGACCTCCACACACACAGGAATTGTTCAGGAGTGGGATCCACTTCCAAGTGGATTTCTAGAAAATCCAGTAACTCAAAGACAGAGCTGGACTGCACAGACTAAGGCATTTTTTGGGAAACTTTTATGGGAAAGAGGAAGGGATATAATTTGCTTAGTCAAACAGCAAAGGTTTGCCTCCTTAAGCGCAAAGGGGAAGCAGGAAGGGAACTATGCATCCAAAAGGATGGTATACAGGCACCTGAGGCATGGCACTGTTAGGTTAGTAGCTGGATTCAAACATAGAGGTGTTTTCCTACCTAAATGATGCTATGACTTTGAAGATACAGGAAGTGTTTGCAAGTGTATTTTGCTGTAGTTCAAAACAAAACCCATAAACCACCCAGACAAAACCATTAAGTAGAACAGAAAATTAATCCCTCAAATAATGAACTCAGAAGCATCAGTGAGCTCAACAGCAGTGAGGTGATACACAGGATTTCATGCATATGAGGAATGATGATGATCTTTAAAAAAATGCAAGAGACAACCTCTAAGTTAACAACTTGCTAAGCACTGTCTGCCAGGGAGAATAACAGAAACCACTTCTAACATTTTTTTTTCTTCAGACAGACTCTGTAATTCAGGAGAGGAAGGGAAGATCAGCAACCAGAAAACCTTCACGCTCATCTGCTCTATTTCCATTTCACATTATCATTCCTTTTTTGTATTGCGGTGCGCATGCAATCTCATTCCCTGGGAATATGAAACCTGCAGTCACTATTTCTTAGAAGACAAGTTTCTAAACAGTCCAATCTCTCTGCCTTTCTTTATGGATATAATTTCCATTTCTCTAGGTATTGTCTGTCTTCCCAAAACCTTATCTATACTCTTAAATCCCAACAGGTTTTGTCACCAAGTTGTGAGTTTACCAAAACTTTCTGCTTCCTGTGATAATGTTTTGGTTCTCGGGACAACTGGCCACTGTGCAAGTCCAAACCCAGCTATCCCTAATACATAAAAAGAGACAATTGTCCTGTGGCTGGTGACACTAATGTTGAAAAATAAATGCTGGTGGTTTTCTTCAGACTGTTATCCACAAATCCCACAACTTCCCTCAGAAATTTGGTCCTTCCTGCGTAAGCCTGAAGCTTGGCATGGCCAATGCTACAGCATGAGAACAGTAAAGTGTCTACAGTTTATTAGGGTCTTAAACCCATATCTAAATCTGCTGCTTTGAGCTAAAGTGTACCAACTATAGCAGCAGCAATGAGCTAGCTGTTTCATCCTTTCTTCCTCAGACACTTTTTCAGAACTCTGAGCAAAAAGATTCAGTTTTCCTATTCTGGAGGTGGAGAAACTGGAGTGAACTGAAGAGGATGTGCCTTGCCCCGGCCAAGCGACAAATGAGGAGTTAGCTGAGATCAGCACCGGGTGTCCTGGGCTCCAGCCTAGTCTGCCACCTCAGGCAGACTGCTCTAACACACCAGAGAAATGTAAAAGTACATTTAATCCAGTAAATCTTTCCAGGGTGGCACTGTGGAAGTGCACTGATGGGATTCCACTGGACAGATCAGTGCTTCCTGAAGGAAGCCTTTTTTTACCTGATACAGCTCCTCAGGAATACATATCCATGAGAAATTGATTTGAATGCTTTCCAAGGAAGTGTGACACTGCCTGGCTATACACATTTCAGCATGGCCCTTTTACTGTCATCTTCTAAATCAATTTCTTTCACTTGGTGCCAATGCAGCATATTAGTTTTTAAGTTGCCTTCTCACTGAATAAGATATGGCAAACCTGTGAATTTTATTGGTTATAAGAAAGCTTTGAGAGGGAGAAGAGTAGAGAGAAATATCAAAGCTAGACTTCAGACCACGTATTGCTTTTTCTATCAAAAGCAAAGGGGAAAAATTTATTCTTTATCCTGTAATGTGATTCATTACTCTTTCCGTAATGCATTGATAATGTAATTCATTAATTTGGCATTGGCAGTCCTCATAATTTTCTTTGTATATATTTCACTAGTATGAGCTTGCCCACACTTGAAAAGGTGTCCTGCCTTAAATATGTCAGCACAAGAGCAAACCTAAAGCAGCTGTATAGAATATAGGTGTTTTTGTGAGGGAAAATTGCCTGACATTAGCAAATAAAGCTAGCCAGAAATGTGAGGAGATGAATTCAGAGATTTGGGGTAACTTATTAACTCATTGCTTTCTTCTTATTAAACTTAAGTATTGAAGGAAAAAAGTGACTACTCCAATAGTTTCTTTTCTAGCCTCCAAAGCACTAAGTTTGCATGGATTGTGTTACAGAAATTCGGTTTTGAGACAGCAAGCAAAAAGGAAAATATTAACTAATAGACCATTCTCAGAGCACTTTATGAAGAAGGCCAAAATCATTGCTTTCTTTTTGAACCACAGCCAGGTACAGAAGTCCAAGTACAGAAAAATTAGTCACTTGCAGCAGTCTAGCAGCTAAGGCAGACCACACATTTCAGTGCTGCGCCCACCGGCCGTACTATACATTCTTTGGAGGTGTAAAATTGCTATCAGAAAAACAAATAGCAAGCATCAGACTTACAGTGGTCTTACAGTAAATGTTAAAATATTAACTAATAGAGCACCTGAGTGAAGTAGCTTATCACCACAAAGTGAAGTTGCTCTACAATGGTGAAGGATCATATCAGCCTATAAAATTGTCCTAAAGAAAATAGCACTTCCAAACTACATGCCACCAACCCTACAAGTTTAACTGATTATGATTCCTAAAATGAAGTATCTAGGTTGGATTTTCAAAGGGTGGAAGACATTCAGGCACACATTTTCAATCAACCTTCAACGAGAAGAATTTGACCCAGTTCTGCTTTGATTCTCCTTTAAATAAAAACTGTACTTCACATTTTGGGTGATCAGGCTTGACTCTTGATACAACAGTCAGCCTTGATATCCTGAGCACAAACAATTCTAGAGACCTATAAATGTCATTTGATGAGAATTTTTCCATTTATGTGGCAAACAAGAATTTTAACACAGGCAGGGAAATGTTTCTCCTGCATTGCCTTCTTTACTGACCAGTGAATCATGGCTAATATTAACTGCAGTGGATCATAATCTAAACTTTCAAATTTTTAAATACTTTGAATATGCACAATGGTTTGCAAATGCCAAAAAACATTGCTCTGTTTTAACATTACTGAGCCCAATTCATGCACAACTGAATCAATCTATAATCATTTGGACAAAAGAGCACTCTGTACTGCAAGACACAAAAGGGAGCAGCTAAACATCAGTTTTCACAATAATTTACCTAATTTCTAGCTAATTTTAGCAGATTAGTTTACCTCTCTCTTGTAAAACAATTCATGCCTGACAGATAAACAAAAGGCTCGCTTTCACAAACTTACTGAGAAAATGTACTGTGACAAAAATACTGTGATATCTAATGGCAGGTATTCAAGGCTTACCTTTATCTGCCAGGATTATCATTAGCATATATCCAATATCCATACAGTGTTCCTAAGCACTGCAGTTTCTGTACAGTGTGTCTTAAACTTCTTTCAGCTGTTCATAATGGATCAAGTAAATGTTATAGGACATAAAACAACCCCCAAAGCAAACAGTGTTTTGGGAGCGGTAACTTTATCACTCCTAAGTAACATACATTCACTGCTGGGAAAGCACTGCCATCATGTTGTGGTGTTAACTGATGTGGATTTAACTTCTCCACTCTTTTTGCAACTGCCTGTGGTTCTCCATTCCCTGCTGTTCTCTATTTCCCCCCCCACTGCATCACCTGCTTGCTCACCTGCCCCACACCGCTGGGATCCTAGACCAGGAGGAGGGGAATGCTTTTTCCCTGCACAGCTCTGGCTGTTTTGTAACCCTGGCACCTGCTGGGACTCCTTGAGAGGCTGCAGCACCCACAGAGTGTAGATGGCAACAGCATTGCCACCTCCCATCTCGGCACTGAGAGCAGCTTGACTCAAACCAACGAAGCACAACAGGGCTGCTCTGTGAACACCGATTAAAATACCTGCAGGATCTTTGTTTTTGTTTCCCTATGAGGCCTCCAGACTGAGGCAATTAAGCAGCAGGTTTTAGTTACTCATGAAGCATCAATGTAAAGCTCTTCTTCAGAGTCTTTTTAATCAGGACAAGCTAAGCCACTCTGAATTGTACATGTACTACTAACTCTGCAGAGACTGTACCAGACCAGTACTAGCATCCACTTCTGTCTTTATTAAGCTCACATTTTCTAAGTCTCCTTATCCTTTTTTTTTTTCCTACGTAGATTAACTCACTTTTGAGCTGTACAGTGCAAACAGCCTTGAGCCCTGCAGTCCAGGTACTGGAGGCATCTGGTTTGCAATCAGTTCCATACTGTCTTTATCTGAGCTACAGAGGGAATGAACATGCCTAAAAGGGAAGAGAAACCAGCTCACAATTTTACATTACTGCAGCTTGTTCTGAGCTCGCATGTTTGTCTGGCCCATGTGGATGTACCCTGAGGGAGGTTACTTGGTTAATGCTACTCATATATGAGAAGGTTTCCTGTTCCTACAGACAGCTTCTGCCAAGGATTCTCCTTGCTGCAAAGATTCATAATTTAAACAGAGAAGGCTCTAAATAATTTCTGAAGGTGATGCTTATGAAGTCAAACAATTTTTCACGGTAGAGCCCCAAACAAATGATTATCTGTCAATAAATCTATCATGCATGACATCCGTGCTCCCATGGGGTCGGCCCCACAGTAAACAAACAACAGCTTCTCTTAATGATTCACCATTGCCTAAAGGGAAGCAGAAAAGAAAGCACCAATTTTTCTTGAAATGCAGGTTGACAGACCTACACTGATGAGACATTTACATCCAGAGGATATTTTCCTTATGCAGAGACACAGCTCATTTCAAACATTCTCCTTCTATTGGCAAATAGCAGAGAACAGACTAAATCAAAATCAAGGGCTCCAAATTTGGGGGGAATAAATCACTGATTGTCCTTAAATTTAAAGCTAAAGAACAACAAAAATCCTCAGTAATCTGTGACACCTGATAATCTTAAACTGTAGAGAATCATTAAAAAATCCCAAAAGTGACAATTTCCCATCAAGGTAGTTTCAAAGAGGACTTGAAACCTGTTTTCCCCATTCTGTGGCCACTTACTAGCAGACAAAAGAACACACAAGTTGTTCCACAGCCAGAGCCAGAATCGGACAGAGAAGCCCAAATCGGGTCCAAGTTCCTGTGCAGTTGAGAGACCTGAGCTGAAACTCTCATGCACTGCTGTCTTCCAGCAATGAGAATTCACCATAACGGATTGGAAAGTGCTTGGGGATTCAGAATTTGATTCTGTTCCATTCTATCACACCACTTCTCCATCACTCATACACCAGTGGTCACACTGGCATACATGGGGACAACGCAGCAGAGGACAGGGTCTGCAAAGCTCTACAGATGGTCTCTCATGAACACAGCCAGGCTTTATCATGTGGAAATACACTCACATGTAAATATACAGCTTTCAGAATTTATTACAACTGCAAAAAAATACACATTAGAGCTAAAACAAGAAAAAAAAAAACCAGCCAACCAAAAAAAAAATCACCCATTCCAGTCTAACAGGCCCCACTGGTGAATAATGCCGAGCACAAGTTGTACTGCTGAAGATAAATGAACTAGATTACCTAGGGAATATCTCAACCAGCTGAGCAAAGGGTGCTAAATGGTGTATGAATATGCATAAAGCCAAGTGACAGAAGTACACACTCGTTTTTGAAAAAGGAAGAAGTAATAGAATAATGTTATATCCAGGCTTTCACACACAGCTCAAATTAAGGGTGGAATTTCAGTCTATCATTATTTCCATTATACTCTTTTATTTGGAAGGGTTAAGAACTCAGCTATTAAAATGCACTCTTAAATGAAATTTCACAGGTAGAGCATTCCAGCATAAAATATCAGGATTATATATCAGGAAGAGAAATTGTTTGTAATTTTTACATAAGAATTGAGCACAAAAATTTTCAAACTTTTCCATTTCTTTCAATTAAAGTGTCAGATGTCTTTGTTTGTAATAAAGCTCTTAATGAATAAGCTATCAGCATATAATGAAGTACACACTAGGGCAGACACTGCAATTATCACACACGTTAAAAATATTCTTTCTCCTCTACTACACATATTCCTTAGTTCTTCCAAGTTTCAGAAGGCAAAATGGAAAATAAAAAAAAAACACCACCAGAAGATATAAAGATGTGTTCTCTGGCCTGCAGACGAAGATTATGGCATCTGTTGTTTTTGCTCATGACAGAACCCAGGCACTTGGGAGGGTCTAGAGACAGGAAGAAGCTGGAACAGCTCTGCACCTAATCTATTTAAAGCCAGGTACCATCTCTTAGTTCTCTCTTAGCACAAGGATATTGCTACAGCTTCAGACTTCACATAGGTGTTCAAACCCTGGCATAGCGACAGCTACCACTGAACTTACAACAAACCCTCAGTCTGCACAGCACTGGGTGCTCATAAGAGCTGCAGGGAGGGTGCTAACACCTGCAGAGGGAGTGCCCATCATGTGGAAGTGACAAAGTGTGGGGACTGTCTGGAAAGTTTGCTTCCAAATTTTGGATCAGCTTTAAAAGATGATCCTTGATGATTTGACCTAGTACAATGTTGTTTTTTTAGTTAAACAGTGGGAAATATTATTAAATACTTCTACTATATCTTAAGATTTAAAAATACTTTGGTTTGCTTACACTGCTATATTCCAGACTATTCAAGTGAGAGCAATAAAGACAAATTTCATTTCAGCAGGATCTCTTTAATTAGCTTGCAATGAGATTTGCCCTGTTCGAGGTTTATAGCAAATTTTGTGGAAAATGTTCTAAGCAATTCTATTTAGTCTTACTCCATCCCACACAAATACCCCATAAAATATTTTAAAAGCCTACCATTACAGGAGTGTGCTGCTCGGTGAGTCATAACACTGAGCTGGTAGTGCTTTCACTCAGGAGAAATGCTGCCCAAACCATCACCATTCATAATTTACAGAGGAAGGAAAAGGCATGTCTCCATCAGCAAGGTGCAATCTGTTAACTTAATGTGACCTCATCCAGCTGAGCCCATTTGACCAGTCCTGCAGGTTGCAGGAGGTCTGATGCCCAGCCTGTTCGTAGAGTGTCCAAAGATCCCACTGGGAGCCCCTTGCAGGTGGGGGAAACAAAGCCAGGAGAGGTGAAATGGGATGTCAGAGGTACCCAGCTCGTTTTTGTGGTAGATTGTGGATCTTCAAGTCTAGCAGCACGATAACCAAGATGAGCTTTCTCTAATTAAAGGCTTCTGTGAGAATGGTAGGAGCAGCAAAACACAGGCTAGGTTCTTAAATCTAAGGATGCTTTGTGTTATGGCTATTGCTGTGGCTCCATGCTGGTTTAGCCTGCAGTCTAACAGTGAGTGGCGTGGGATCCGTCATGCTCATTGGTGGGAAGCTAATACCACGTGGATGGGGAAGAGCAGCAGAGACAGCAGCAGAAAGAGAAGGGTAAGACTTTCAAAAAGCAATGTATGTTGTGACATATGTGAAATTCAGGCCACTTATTTCAAAATATAAACTCAGGTTTTAACATCTCCCCAACAGATATTCTCTGCTTCTTGAAAAGCCAAGTGACTGTTAAGCCTCACAGTGGTTATTTAATTTTCTTAAACTAGAGCAGTAAGAACTAAACTGCCAATTCACAATTCTTGAGCCTCTGTTATGACAAACTCTGCCTTATGTTCTTAGCCAGGACAGCCCCATTCTCCAGTGGAAACAGCACTTCAGCATCCTAGGACCTAGTTTGGCTCCACAGACATATGTTTGCTTCAAAGCAGAAATATTTATTTCTCAATTTTTATGGTAGTTTGAAATTATGTCTCTAGCACTCAGGAGGAATTGGGAGTGACTGTAAGTGTATCTGGATCTTACTTCCTAAAAATAAAGTCCTTTCTTTATGCACCCTGATACTCAGCACAGAGATAATAATGAGCCATTCCCAGAAAGAGCACTGTAGGACGAGCTGCACCAGGCATCTTGGCACAGAAGAGTGCCTACATATCACAGCCTGGGGTACAGGAAAAGAGAACTCCTGACAGGGGGAAAAAGCATGGGAAAGGTGATGTCAAAGGCTTCACAGAAGTGCTTTGTTCTTCCTTACAAAATGAGATAAGCAACTACTTGACGCTCAAATGCTGATGTCCATCAAAATCATAAGAATAACTATATGTAGTACTTGGCTTTCTAGCAGCCACCTGAAAATAAATTTGTGTAAAATCAGGACACAACTGGAAAGCTACTTCATTATGCTAAATTACAGCAGTAAATGGCAACAGAGATTACAAAAAACCCCTCAGTGCATGAAGGAAGCCCTGGAGGACACATGAATTAGTCATTATAGAAACAGCAGTAAAGGAGGTAGACTGAACAAACTTGGAGAGAAGTGACTATCCAGGAAACATTCCACCTTCCTGACCCTAAATGTAGATCCTGAAAATGAATCCTTAAGGCTAGATATTGTCCATTCCTTTCTAGAGCATGAATTCCTGGCAGTAATCAATTTGGAGAAAAGATCACTTAAAATTAGTTCCAAGGTATAAAAAATATTTAAGGCTATCAAAACTGAGAAGAGATTTGAATCTAAAGTTCAGCAGAACTCCTCTCCTAAAGAGCATAAGGACTAGTCACACAGTAACATTTAAAAGATCCCACTGTGATATTCCCTGCCCTGAGGAAAGCAGCTCCAGTGCTCCATAAAAACTGCTGCACGTGTGCTGCCATCCTTATCACACAGAGGTGAGAGGAATTTTTTCATCATCTCAGTATAGCACAGTATCTCCAAACATGTACATGGATGGCACACTCAGTCACTGTTAATAAATGAGATTAAAGAAAGTGGTTTGGCAGGAGCTACTTCCTTTAAAGGATAGCTGGAAAATATGTTTATCTGCATCGCAATTTCTCAACAGTCATAAACCAAGCAAACAGACATAACACAACCAAGCAGCCAGATTTAAAGGCCTCTATTTTAAAATGTTGTTGTTTTTTAACACTGCTATACTGAGAAGGTTGTCAAGGAGCTAACAAAACCTCAAAAAGAAAAAATCTAATCCAAAAGGTAGCCGATTAAAGAAATATATTGTGGGTCACTTGAAGACTGGCAATGACTGGCTTTGACAGAAAAGATTCCAGAGGGACGTCAAACTGTCTTATTTAAAGGCACAAGCACGTTGTAAATCACTTTCCCGAAAGTAGTGGCAAGTATTTGGCCTTAAGCTGTTGCAGAAGAACTACATTACAGCTCTTGTGAAACGCACAAAATTCATTGCAGAGCTCCTAACTCTGAAACAAATAGTTTTTTAAGCCACAGCTCCTTCAAAATTATCTTTTCTATTACTTTGAACTCTCTTCAAAAGAATTTTAGACTTAAGCTTTTCATGCCCAAAATTTTGAGCAGAATCAAATGGAGTTTTCTGTCTCACTATAAATCTTCCTGAAGCACAGATTTCAAAGGAAAAATTCTGCAGCTTTATTACTAATCTGTCAGAACCCCAGTGCCCAGTACAAATGATCCTCCTTTTTAAAAGAACTACAGTTTGTTCTCTCTCAAAGAAGAAAAATACTCCCTTTTATGAATCTGCTCTTTTATGCTATTGTTAGTGCTCTGTGAAATCATAACAGATACCGAGAATGTTTATGCTTTTCTGCAAGTGACAGTTTTTCAAAGTAGCGCTGAATATAACTCTATTTTTTAAAAGACCTTCCTCCTCCTTCCCTTTCTCTCTGTAAAAAATAA
>WAAE01002126.1:0-194017 GCA_013400495.1 Nicator chloris
AAAAAGGATTACAGAACCTCCCCAGAATGATTTTGAATGTTAGTTACAGAAACTGCTGTACTAAAGGATGGAATGGCATTTGAGTAAATGAAATCTTTAATATATTCTTTTTATTACATAGATGGAATGGACTCTGACAGACAATTTTCATTTTCAAGGCATTTTTGTTAACAGTACTGGTTGAAATACATTTTAAAAATAAAGTCAAACTTGAAAACCTGTAAACACTGAATTAGAATTGAAGTGGCAGTCTAATATAAAAGGTATCTATTCAAGTTTAGTAGAGTAAATAACTCCTGATAAATGAGTGGCAATGTAAGTCACTAGGTTCTTTCACTAATTAAAACCTAACAGAGCTTTGAAATGGACCTTTGTCTCTGCTCAACTGTTTTGTTATATGGAGGCAATGATAAAATACTCCTGTTGTTTGATTTGCTTCCTATTCTGTTACAGATGCAGTTTGATCCATAAATTTTCAGATTAGGAGCAGCCTAACATCTCTAGATACATAGAAGTGCTGTGAAAAATGTAGAAACTTATTAAACTTGAATGTTCCAAGAGATAGGAATAACAGTCCCTATTAGCAAAAGCTTGTTGCTCAACAAGAACGAACACATTTCCTTATAGGGTGCTGCAAGGAACTACTTTTTCAAAGAGGTAAAGCTTTTCAAACTGCCAAGTGAAATACTCACTCCCAAGGCTAGGAACTGTGCCTGGAACAAAATAAAAATCCAGGCTCTGAGTACTAATAGCATTGTTGCTTCCTGTTCCTGTAAATGTTACAGAGGAACCAAAGCATACTCATTTACCAAAAAAAGGGAATAGAAATATATACCACATGGAAATTCACCACACTGCTGGACAATTCCAAACCCTTAAGAGTTTCAGAAATTACTCAGTTGTCTACATAAATGGAAGTTTTATTTTTTATGTTCAGAATGAGTCATTAAGAGCTGGAAAACATACAAGGATACTTATGATAGATTAATATAGATAATAAAGAAAGGGCTCAAAAAGGAACAGGATTACTGTAAAACCTAATTTCTCCTTTCTTCACCTATTCTTCACTCAGGAGCTCTTAAGTTTATAAATATTGGTAAAATGGGTTCAATTTCATTTTTTATTAAGTAAATGAAACATTTGCGTAGTACCATAAGCATAAATACCAGTTCACTATCTATTTAAGACCAAATTTTGAGAACCTGCACTTAAATAAAAAGTAGAATAATTAGGTCTAAGGTGTATAAAAATATATTAATATCTATACCAATATTTAAATGTCTCCCAGTCTTCATCAGCTTACCGTCAAAGTGACTGCACACTTACTTATTGCAAAGGAGTTAAAGTGCTGACAGGTATGTAGGTATAGATAGGTACTTGGTGATGTTTATGCTGTAGTTTCACTCACAAGCAATAGAGACTTGTATAGTGTACATATTTAAGAGGATTGAGCTATTTTTGACTTGTTTGTTACAATTCAAAAAACTAATTTAATGAGCCCAACTCCCACCCATACTTGGGAGAAATAGGCACCTAGCTTCACTGTCAAATTACCTCCCTAGACTGCACCACCAATTATATTCTAATAAAATTAGCTTTTAGATAAGCACATTGATACTTGCATACAAAGCATTACTACCCACAGGTCACTAGTTCCAATCTGAAAGAAAAAGCTGCTGTATGTAAAATTGGTGATCAGTGTTCAGTTCAAGTCAATGGTGGCTGCTATGACAATGCAGCGAGGAGATTTTGCACAGCCTTAGAAAATAGTCCAAGGATTGTGTCAATACTGACACCAAGTTCTCCACATTCCTCAGTAAGTGGTCCCCAAAGGTCTGGGAGAAGTATAGCTTCTGGAACACTCTCTAGAAAATGCAACTGCAGCTGTTTGTTATATCTGCTCTGTGAATAACCAGAGGTTGAATTTCAGCAACCAAGTCTGTCAGCAGCATTAAAAATTATACTGCAACAAAACAAAAATAAACCCTTTGTTAGCAGCTTCATGAAGAGCACTGAAGACTGAACACAGATTCTAAATCGCCCTGATATTTGTCTTGTTAACATACAAAGGACATGCACCAATGCCTTAAATTCCCATTCTCTTTTTGTGAGTACTTAAAAATATGAGTTTGTTCCTGCTGTCATCTTGATGCCAGCTACAGAGTTAAAAAACAAAGAGAGGGAAGAGAGGAAAGCAAGGTTTGCAGTTAATTCCATCCTTGTATACAAACTTGTACTTCTCTTCCTGCTTAAATATGGAAGTCCTTTTATACACAGCATACTTCCTCACAACATTCCCAAAGAAGAGACAAAGAGACATTTTTATTGGAAAAGGGTCAGTTATGGTTTCCAGGCCCTATTATGCTTAAGATAACACTGGGGCAGCATGTAGTCCTCAAAAGAATGCAAGACTTTAGCATTGGAAATTACTTGCCATGTTGCAGTTTTGGGTTTGGTGGTGTGGGCTGCAAAGTTGCACTCACCTCTGTCACACAGACACATGGATGCTTTGTTTTACTGGATGACCAGGAGAGATTGGCAACACTCAATTCACTGTAAATCACGCTGACAAATTAATCTTTACAAGAAAAAATCTAGCTAAGTGCTACAGCTATGTCCACCACATTTCCAATTTTCTTGTTTCCTCTGGATGACAATCCTGCAAACACATCAGTGATTTCCTTTGTCAAAGTGGCCCAGCCTAAGCTTATGCATATAGTTGGAGTATATCATATAAAACAGTTATATAACTTGTTAGCTTGCAACACCCCTCCATGACTTTCTATAAACAACCTAGCAGAAAGGATGCAATAGGGGCTTCTAACTCCTACTTGTACAAGGAACCTGAGGCCCTCTTGAAAACTTACCACAGGCATCTTTCAAAATAAGTCAAGACCCTCATGAAGCCACATTGCAAGACTGATGAATTTTTTTAGAACATGAGTATACAATGACTATAATCTTTAGGAGCAATACTGACCAACATATGTGGTTAAAGAAACCATAAGATTTCCACAGCTGTCAGATATTTTAAGGTTTTTAGAGTTTCCAAAATACCATATATATATAATTTATAAATGTTTTAATAGATGAGCTACACTTATTTTCAGTAGATTACTGTTACCAATTTCTGTCACCAATTTCTGTCATTCAAGATCATAACCCGCATCTACTGAGATTAGCTTTCCAAAAGCAATTAAGAGTTTTTAAATATTTTTTTGCAAATTTTTTAAAAAATATTTGCTTGCAAAATTGTAAATATCTATCCTAAAAATGACACATCCATGATGAAATAGTTTCTACCAGGTAGCAGTTTGACCCAAGTACTTGGTGGCTCAATTCATGGAGAAAACCGTGCACAAGCTCATTTCAAAAGCACATAAATAAATTATAGAAATCAAAATACAAACAGGAAAACATGCTTGGGCATTAAAAGCATGCTTTGAATCTCTAGTAGAGTAAAAATATATTCCTATGCAGCTGCTACCATTTCCTGCTTCTGAAAAGAAATCTTCCATTCATTAATGGTCCATGTAATGTGGATTACAGATCTTGGGAGGCTTATTTGAAAGTAGGCTGGCCAGAAGGCAGTGAAAAACTTCTATCTGAGGTACTTACCAAAGTTAAAATTTATAGTGGTAAATGTCCAAAAAGGAGAAGAGAGAGAACAGGTTACCAATCCCACTCCTGCTGCTGGTTGATGCAGACTCTCAGTGTAACAGAGGCTACAAGCTCAAGTGTAGACAGTCTGTTAATAATACAAACAGCAATAACATAGAAGATAAACTATTACAAATAGGCCACTAAAGGAATTTAATTTGATAAATTAATATATTTATGAATACCCAAGTAAAATGTATGCTTTAATACAATATACCTTTTAACCAAATCATGTTCATGGGTTATGCTGCCCTTAGAACATTTCTTGCAAATTCACTTGACAGAAAAAGTACGTTGGAAGAGTGTATAGATGATAAGGATTTGATACTTGTTGGAGGTGGACTCAGACCAGATGCCAGGTACTCATGAAAGCCTCTCAGTCACCCCCTCTGCAGCCAGGCAGAGGAGAGAAAATTTAACAGGGGTCTATGTGTAGACATAAGGACCAGGAGACATCACTCTTTAAATACCATCACAGGCAAATCAGGCTCAGCTTGGAGATGTAAAGTGAATATATTACTAACAAAATCAAAGCAGGATAATAAGAATTTAAACAAGCCCTTAAAAACGCCTTCCCTCCACCCCTCCCTCCTTCCCAGCTTTGCCTCCTAACCCAGCAGGAGACGTGGAATGGGGGTTATGGTCAGTTCATCACTGAGGCTTCTCCTGCTGCTCAGGGAGACAGGAGTCATTCCCTCATTGCACTGTGGGGTCCCTCCCACAAAAGGCAGTTCTCCATGAACTTCTCTGACGTGGCTCCATCTCACGAGTAACAGCTCCCTGTGACCTGCTGCAACCAGAGTCCTTTCCACAGGCAACAGTCCTCCCCAGACTGCTGCTGCAGTGCATGGGGTACAGTCCTTCAAGGACAGGCTGCTCCAGCATGAGAGCAGGGCCCCCTCTCTCCATGGGGGTCACAACCTCCTCCAGGCATCCACCTGGTCTGGCGTGAGGCTCCTCCATGGGCAGGTGGATCTCTGCATCCCCCGTGGATCCTCATGGGCTGCAGGGGAATATCAGCTCCAGCACCTGGAGTGCCTCCTGTCCCTGCTTCTGCACTGACCTTGGGGTCTGCACAGTTGTTTGTCTCACATGTTTTCACTCTGCTCTTCTCTGACTGGAATTAAAACTGCACCCCCACCTTTGTTTCGATTTTCTTCTTAAATCTGTTATCACAGAGGCATTACCACCATTTCTAAGTGGCCCAGCCTTGGCCAGCAGCATGTCCATCTTTGGAGCCATCAGGGACTGGCTCTGCTGGACATGGTGGAAGCTTCCAGCAACTTCTCACAGAAGCCACCTCTGTGGTCCCCCAGCTACCAAAAACCATGCCATGCAAACCCAATAGAGTGCTAATTAATGAACTTCATGTCAGTTGCCCTCAGTATTTCCACCTACACTTGGAGATTCTGTGTTAGCCTTTAAATTAAATGCAACAGAAAAAAATACCCCAAAAACAAGACCCAAAAATCCACAAGATAAAAATAATGTAATTACCACACTGCTTCTTTCTCCGAGTTTAGTTCTGTTTCACACTTTTTGAATAGTTGTCCCAGCAGATTTTCATGCCTTATGGAAAAACAAAACAGAACAAGAAAAAAACAAACCAAACCAAAGCACTTTTAACTGTAAGTAAGACTAGGCATTTAAGAAAAGATTTCCTGCAAATGCCAGTAGTCTCACAGAAATGCCCATTTTTATGTAACTGGAGACAGCCAGCATCATCCAAAGTAAATTCACAAAAAATTCACACACACACATAAAATAAATACAAAAGTGAGTCTCACATCCAAAAAGAGGAAATTAGACAAACATCTCGTAAAGGACTTAAAGAGAGTAAAGATCAAAATTCTGCCCCAAGATGGAAATACGGCAAATTATACATCACAGGCTACTGACCAATGCATTTTTCTGACTGCAGTGCATAGAGACTGCAATGAAAGCCTCTTACCATTAGCAGAAGTGCTGATCTTTTGTTAACAATCAGATTAAGAGGCTTATTTGAAAGCGTTCATTAAATGTCATACACATGTGACTTATATCCACTGACAGAGCACTTCACGTGTAGACTTGGTGTTGTATTACAGAAGCTACTTTTGCTCCAGAATTCCTAATAGCTAAATCTTTTGGTCCTTCTGCCTTGAAAACTTGGTAGCTTTGCTCTGTTCCTCTTGAGTGTCTCCAGAGTGTGCCATTGGTGAATGGGCAAAATTGCTGCAAAACTTCTTGCATGCTGATGATGATGCCAAGTAAGCAAAGACTCTATCAACTGCTCAAGAAGACAGGTTTTTGGAGCTGAGGAGTCCTGAATGGGTACCTAATCCAGGCAGACTCTCTCTCAACCTAAGCAGAACAGCCCAAAGGACTGTTTGCTGAGCAATACTAAGATTTTCAACACATTACTAGGAGTTAATATTTACAAAAAAAAAAATCGAAGTTGTGGGCTCTTTTGTTAAATGCTTGCAGAGATGCTCCAACTAATTAAAAAGATTAAGAACAGTTCTATATAGTGAATTCACAATTCTTTGTAGTGAATTCACAAATTTAAACAGGACATTTTTGTGTGCAAAAGTTAATGTGCAATGAAACATCCACACAGTGTAAAAGCCCTGGCATGTGGGATAAAGAGGAAATAATGACTCTGCTTATCAAATTATAAATAAACCATTTAATATGAAAAATATGCCACAGATGCACTCTCTTAATCTGTATTTTGAAAAACAGCCAAACTCAGACCTGAAAGAGGATCAGACCTGTTTCAGGTCTGCCAGGGCCAAGCTCTTAGACTGTCATTTCTAGATTTTGGGTTAGATGATAAAATTAATGATTTTTTGTTTTTATAAGCTTTCTGCTCTCTTCATCTGACTCAAAATCAAATCCAGAAGACATTCCTCTTTTAGTCTGGTTTCACCTCAAATTTAACTGTCTGTGTATAGCTTAGAATCCAAACCATGCTGAATTCTAAGAAACCAAAACGTGCTAGAATTCTCTGATTCTGTCCCACTATTCACATAAAGTAAAAGGTGATTAGCATTTTAACAGTTATTTCTCGCTCCAGTACTCCCTAGCCTGATGCAGGTTGTGCTTAATAATAGGAAAGCAAAAGACAACTTCTGCACAAGGTTTTCTAGTTACATTACGTATGCTGCATTTTATTACGTAATATTTTAAATGAACATTTACATCTATAAGAAGTTTCTGGAGCTGTACTTTTGAACATTTAGTCTGACTGTCCTTGATCAAACAAAACAGTCTTTCATATTTCCTTTTTGTGAGCAGAGAAATTGCAGACTGGAATAAAAACTGGGAAAGAAGAATGATTAGCTGTGGATGTTCCTGCTGCTGTTGCTTAGGGGTTGTCCCCGTCACATCTGAATAAGTCTTTTAAAACTTGATGGTTGCCTTTTTGTAGCAAAGGAAGTGATTGAATTAACCACAGACCATTTGTTTCTCCTGTTGTTAACTCATTTCATTTCTTACTGATGTCTCAATATATTGCAGGGTGGAGTTTTTTTCACTTATTAGAGATTATTGTCCGCGTGTCTAATTAGGTATTTTACCATAACAATAATCAATGCAAAGATGTATTTCTTCTTCTGCGATTATCTCTTATGTCAGTTATACAACTTGAAATATCTCTGCAAAATAAGTAATTCAGCACTTGTTTCACACCCTTCAGAGGATCTAAGACAGATAAACAAAAAAGAAAAGAATCAAAATCATTGGCTCACTTGATAATAGTGAGCTGAGAGTCAGTGCTTTCAAGAGGACGTTAAAAATCAACAGCAAATTATGTTCTGAAAAGTAAAACTGTAATGCAACAGTAGAGGCGCCAAGAACACAACCGTCTGTGAAACCAGAGGAAAGAAACCTAATTTAAATAAACCACATTACTATCCTTTAGCAAAGCAGCTTGTGTCAGAATCCCCACTGCATTTAAGAAACATCATGACCTTTGATTTTCTTCAGTCCAGTTCCTGTTTATGTAGCTTATGACCTGGTTAGTTATCAGTTCAGAGAAAAAGAGAGTCCTTTTATGATTTACTGTCTACCCAAATGTTGCGCTCAAGCACAGAGGAACATAGTTTTCTGACTGGTTGCCCTCTTTTCAGAATAGATGGGTTGGAAGAGGACAGTAAGAGACAGCTTAGTTTCACTTCTTCTTCCTGCTCGCATTAAGAGAGACAATGCAGAAGCTGAGAACAGCCGTAAAGGTTACAGGTGAAATAAGAGGCAAATTACTACTACAGGGCTGCAGGAAGGAACCTACAGGAATTCTGACTCACAGGTGTGTCTGAAGCAGTTTTTCTTGTGACAGCAGCTGGGAGAGGTGGTAAAACTATGCATTTCCCTTTATTTGGGCTATTATTTCAGAACACAACCAGTTGTGGACATCAGCATTGTGACATCTCCCTTCCAGCTGCAGCAGAAGAACTTGCAAGCAGTATTGTATTCCAAACACATAAAAATGCATTCCAGACCTTTAAAAATGCATAGGATAAAGGAAAAAACAACCTCCCTCCTCCAAGCCTGATGGTTATAATTTGAAATTCAGTGAAAGGAATACTTGATGTTAATAGTATTTGTGAACAACAACCCACGGTTATACTTTCCAGTTGTATAAAGACCCATCCTATTTCTACTACTTTTGCATCCCAAATGACTTCCCAATTATTGCTTCACACCCAACATTGCTCTTAAATACTAAATTTCATTCACAAGACCATGTGCTTCTTTCACGGAGATAATTACCACATGCATTGCAGTGTCATTCCCTCTGAAGTGAACCATCAATACACTTGGGAACTTGTTGAACTGAGTCATTTCCACTTTTGCTATGCATTACATATAGCACAGCCTTATTTTCTGGCTATAGCTGAAAACAGATTTTTAAATGTTGCTGTGTGGGATTCTTGTAATCTTTCCTAAAGGACAGGATTGCAAGAACTACAACCTTCCTCTTAGGAGCTGGAAACAAATGAGAGGGTTCTGCTAGAACAATAAAAGCCAAGTGATTACAACAATTATACTCCATTTCCTACAAACAAGACAGAGTTAAATTGTTCACATTACAATAGAAATGCTCTGCATTTCGTGTCAACCGTAAGATCCTTCTGAAACATTAAGGGACACTTTTTGTTTCCAAGGACCTCCACTTAGTTCCAAACTGAACCAGAACTATTACACATAAACATTCAAAACCCTTTACAGCTTCATCTAAAACCTAACAGGAGAGAAGAAAAATGTTGGGCCATTCATTAGAAAGGATTTCCATCATCAAAGGGGCCTAAGTCCATCTTGAACAACAAATCCACCTTTAACTGACAGGTAGACAAGAACACTCTCAAATCCTTAGTGACTATCAAGCAGAACAACTTTGTCCTTCCCCTTTTCCTCTGTACATTACTATACATAAGTATTGTCATGCTCTCTCAAGGCAGGGAATTGCCTCTTAAAAATTACTGGAGGAAAAGCCTTTTGTTTCAAAAAAGGAATTGTTTGCTGCCTTTTTTTTTTTTAAAGGAGAGTCATATGAACACACAGGAAATACATATGAAATACCAAATGAAAAAATCTGCTCCTGGACCTGGGCCTTATGCCAAAACAAAGCATCTGAACTTGGACTGAGAATCTGAAACCAAAGCAGAAGCAGAGATGTCCACTATACAGGACAATACAATACTGGTATTGTATGTCCCGTAAGAAACAGCACTTCACTCTTAAAAGTAATGCTAATACTTTCATACTGAAGAATGATAGTTAACCAAACAGTCAAAACCAATTTTGCCCTGCTATATGTCATGCAGTCTGACCAAAAAAAGATTTCAGAGCCTCATGAACCATCCAATTACATACAGTAGTATGCAATTAAACATTAAACATATTAAATTAACATAACACATTAAACATTAAACTCTCATTAAACAGAGTTACCATAAAAATAACGAAACAACTGTGGAAAAGATTTCTATGGACAAGGAAGTAGCAAACACTGATGAGCTGAGCTTTACCCACAAGTATTGGTGATTTATTACAAAACAGCTGCACTGGGACATTGAAACCACTTCCCCAACCCCCTCTCCCTCCACTTCTAGCTGTCTGTTACTAGTTGGAAAGAGACTCTCCGTTCTACTTCCCTGCTTGGCATTTAGCACCATTCTCCACCCACACAGCCTACTCAAAATGGCACCCACACTGGAAATTTTGCACTTTTCAACTCCTATTTTCCATCTGTATCAAATTCCACAACATTACAACTGCAATTCCAGAAGTCAGCTAAATTTATTGTCCTCATGCCGGCTCTGCTGTTCAAGCTCATTTTCCTCTTTCTTCTTTTGCCCTCCTATTAAGCAAGCTGGGCAGTTTAAACACCAGCATACCCCATTGAGGTTAAAAGTTAAACAGCATCTAAAATGCAGCATTTGAAGGAACAAATAAACAGAGCAAAAACAACTGAAAAAGTGAATGCTGGGTAGTTCCTGCATTCAACTTTTACAGAAGTTCAGATTTAATGCGGCAAGTGTCCCAAAGCTTTTAAGAAAGTTTACAGCTCTGGAACATACACTACAGAATTCCTCTGATATAGGAATGTGCTTTATCCTTTATCTATAGGTGTCATTAAAAACAAAAAAGATAATTGAAATCAGAGATAGCAGTTCAGTTTGGTATGCAAACTGCAAGAAAAAGCAGCTCTCTCAGGAGCATCTTTTGCTCTATTCCTGCACCAGCTAGCAGACACTATGCTGCTGAACTACAAACCCGACACCTCTCTCACTCCCCACCATCTGCCTGTACATGGTGCCAGCTCCTGTCAGGGATAATGTGTACCACAAATGCCTTCCAGGAGCATCCATCTGAAAGCACATGCATGTAATTAACTCACCAGGGGCTGCTTCCCTCCACACAAAAGCCAGCTGCTGACGTACCTTTGTTACAGAGCAGCAGTGCTAAGGACAGTAACCTGGGAGACCTCTTGCCAGCCAGTGGGAAGTGAGGAAGTTCTCTTGGAAGTGTACTTTGCCACAGTTAAGTGAACAGAAGAGCTCATGTTTTTCAAAAGTTTAGGAAGAGATATGCAGCAGACTAACAAGATGATGCTAAGTATTCAGGCTTTCTACATTTTTCTTATCAGCTGTGGCCTGTTCAAAGATCCATCACCCATGAAATAAATGGATTAATTTTGAAATGAGCTGAGAAGTTTTGTTCCAAGAAATATTTAACTCATGCTGCTGGAAGATTGCAGAGTTTTAGAGGAACAGTTCTCTGGGGCAGTTCTCAATGGACAGGGCTGTGTTCACCTTGAAGGGGGCCAGAGTGAAGAACTGCAGACATGAACGGATGTAAGAGCTCTTTTTTTGTTCCTTTTCTTTTTTTTTTTTTTAAATTACAGGGTTACAACTGAACTGATGAGTGAAAGTAGCAAGTAAGAAAACAAGACAAGCACCCCATCCCAGGCAACGTATTTACAAGACCTTTCAAAGTCATGCAGTCAGGAAATGGAGATAGACCTGTTTGAAATTATCTTAGAAATAACACAACTATACAATCCATTTTTATTAATAACCGCATGTGAATATGGTTAGACCATATGAATTTCAATAGGCTTTGACTTCAACATGAAGGAAATTTTTTCTAACTTTATTTTCTGGACTCCAACACTCACTTTGCTGTGACAATTTGCATTCATGTTTAAACCATTTCTTTCCAATAACTAAAGTGCCCAGTAAACAGGCTCAGTCCAGGAAAAAAGTGGTACATCCAGTCTCACACAATAGCAAGGAATTGTTTTATCACAATCCACAGTGGACATGCTCCATTATCCATTCCAGCAGAATTCTGTGGATCTGGATGCTTCTGTGTGATGCAACACCTAAGCTTTGCATATTCAGCCTATTCAGTTGTATGAAAAGGTCATCCACAAGGGTGAAAAAGGCCCTTCAGTGCCTCTGCTGCTGAAGGACTCACAGTGGCACCAGGAAAAACTGAATAGAAGTATACGCCCACTTTACTACGCACAAAAAGAAAGCAGTAAATGTTGGGCATTGAGAAGGTTCTCAGGTTGCTACAGCGAACACCTTTTCCAGGTTAGATTTTCCATCCGAGTTGTCCTGGGCAGCCAGTTGTCTTATACAAGTTGATCTGAAATAATCAGAGCCAGCAGGTTTTGCACAGTGAAGTTCTCACCCCATGGCTGACACCATTGCTCGCTAGTGTGCTACTGGCATGGATTCCAGCAGCTGCAAGCCCACAGCAATGCTGCACCCGAGAAAGGGACTCTAGACCATTCTACAAATGCTATGCAGAATAGTGAGCTCAATTCTCCTGCTTATTCCTTTTCATTAGACATGCTGATAGTAAACCCAAAGCCCTGTAAAAACACAGAGCCAAGCCCATCCATAGAAATGCCCTTAGTCATAGTTAAGTCTCTTGTTTCCTATACAAAATTATCAGTACAATATCTCCTATCATCAGGGGGACAATTTCATAATCTAGTTCAGCGAACAGAGACCTCAGCACTTCTGCCTATGACTGACATGGGAGGCTAGGCAGGAAGACAACAGACAAAGTAGAAGTAACATTTCTTTCCCCAAAACCTTTCTCCAACATCAGTTGGAACCAGGTAGGGACCGTTTAAACTCTATTTCTTGTGAAGTAAAATATTTTTGTCACCTTTGAAAAAGGATCAACAGAAGCCCAATATGGTCCATAACTTCCTTTTCTATGTTATTTGTCCTTCCAAGCTTTCCAGTTACCAATATGCAAGGTTAAAGGAAGACAGCTCATGAATCTGTGTGGGCAGTAGGAGCTAAGATTACAACTGAACCACTGTATTTGCTTTTCTGTGATACGCACAATGTCACTATCACACTGTAAGCAAAGGCCTCTAGGGAGCCAAGATGAAAAGGCCATAGAAGAAAAAAACAACAGTGACAGAAACAAAGGGCAGACCTTCCTTCTATGCCTTTTTCAATACTTCAAAGTGGATTTAGATTTTTATTGAAGTTCTCTTCCAAATAGTTTAATTTTTATTTCTGTGTCTATCATCTATTATTTTGAAAGAGTTTTCTTTGGTGGGCAATTATTTCCCTCTTGTCCCTTGCACAGTCATGTTAAATAGGTTTTACTAAAATAATGAACAAGATAAAATAAGAATGCCAGTAAGAATTTGACAAACTCAAGATCATAGTTAACTATGCAGTTTAAGAGAAAAGAAAAGCTTCTTCTCAAATAAGAAAATGAGATGCTCTTTAAACAAAGTATTTTCTGATCAGTGTAAAAATTAGGCATGATCCTGTAACTATCTGAAGTCATTACGGAGAAGACTGGGCAAATACAGGAATATACCATCCTCAGGATAGAAGTAAGCCTCCTAACTTAAAAAAAAATAGTAAACTCTGCGTAATGATAATTTCTATCCTTACATGATTTGTATATGTGTGAAAAAAGGTTTACTCACCTTTTGATAAGTAAACGTTTTGATTTTAAACATTGATTGACATCAATGGTTTGAAGGCTGTAAGAAGGTTTTTCAAATTTTAATTTTAATGATGAATATAGTCATGCGTTCTCATGCCAGTGTCACGCAGAGCAAGGACAAACTATCGATGAGTTTTTATAGATACATGGCTTTCATTTCATGGGTTATGACGCTACTAGTCACTGTTGGTCTAGACTTGTTCCCACAAGTTGTTTAGTTTCTTTTATTTTCCTCCTCTACTCACCCTTTTGTAATAAATATGACTGTCACGACTAGTTAAAAAGACCATTGCTTTCTGTTACATCAGAGGTACATGGAAAAGATGAAACTGACTCATTTGGCTGGATGGGTAAACTTCATGCCAAAAAGAGAAGAACCTCAGAGAAATTTGACCAGTTTTATTTTAAGGCAGTCCCCAGTGTCCACTTTAAAAACAAAATCCATTGAGAACTACAACCAAGCTGCATTTAAGCAAGCTCATCTATGGAAAAAAACCTCTGAAACCAAACATACCCACTTTAACAGGGAAAAGTTCTGCCTGTATGAATAGATGTGAGAAGTTGCCTAAGTTTGCTTTTCTGGTCCTCACACACACATATATATATAAACAGACAGTGAGACCCTAAACAATTTCCTGCAAAGTCATGCACATTTTGCAAACAAACATCCTTACATTTATGCTGATAACCACCCTTGAAAAATTACCCTTATTTTAGCAACACACTTGGACAAAGATGAAACTTAAGCCTATATAAACATTAAAAAGGAGAGAATGAATACGGCACTAAACAGAGAAAGTGATTAAGCACAACTGAAGATACAAATCCACAAAACCAATTAAACTTGACACTTTAGAAGACAATCTGGAGAGCCACATTTTACATTTTGGTTTAAACCAAGACGGTCCCACTGACGTCACTTTAATCTAATTTTAAACTTCTGAAAAAGGCTCAATATACTTTAAAAATAAGACCATCATTAAAAAAAAGCTTTGTGAACATGTAAAATTAAATGTCTCAGACTATATGGTGTTTATATGCTTCATGCAATACAGTGAAATATTAGTCATAATTAGTGCCAATGGTTTTCCTGTTGACTCTACAAGCTTGTTATTCTGAAAAATATAGTCAGCTGAGTGAAAATCAAATCTACCTAATGTTACTTGCCCTTCTACAAGCTTGTAGAAACATCACCTAAAAGAACACTACTGCGTTTTTGTACTGGTTTTTGGGCTAATCTGACATTATTATTTCCAAGATTATATTAAAACCCCACTAAAATACAGTAAAATTGCACAAGCGAGATCCAAACAAAATTTCATGTAACTGTGTTCGTGGATACACTACTTCATAGAAGAGCTGTAACTGCAGCTAATTGATTAGATTCTAAATCATGCCAAAATTATGACTAATTCTTATCCTACTTCTTATTCATAAGCAGCTTACAGAGAGTATTTTAATATTTTAAATTTTGGCTGGCAGGTCCACTTACAAAAAACAAAAAAGTCTCATGACATTTTTGTGTTCTACGCAGTGGAAGAAGGAATTACAGTCAATTATTCAAAAAGAATATCAACGTTTTTGAGCTCAAAACTCCCTTCCCAGGCACTGCTTCCAGTACTCAGTCAAGTTTCACTATTTCAGCAAACAAGCTTCCATTCAAAGGAAGTTGCAACTCCTGCAACGCCAAGCAGAGCAGCCGCTCAAACTGAAAATGCAGAAAGCTGGAGTGAGCACCAACATACAGTATCTTGTAAGAGAAGCTGAACGGACTGACAGATAAGCTATGCAAGTAATTGGGAACAGATCAAGTGCTACTTGCACAGGTAATGAAGAGCACACATTTCTTTCTTACAAAACTAAATATCTTCGTAAACTAACGCCTTAGTAAATATCACTTACTTTTACCTGTGGTATCTACCAGGAAGGGTTCCGAAACTCTGGAAAGTGTGATAAACAAATGCATTTCATTTAACCATCAAGTCTGAAGTCTCAACTCTTCCAATATCATGAACACATGAGACCCTTTTAAATCAAATCCCAGGGTGATGTTTGCATAATGTCAGTGAAGCCAGGGCATTTAACAGCCACAAGCCTGTATTTTTAAACAGATTTCAGTCTCAATGTATTGCTTACAGCATATTTTCTCTGATTGCTCTTTCTGATTATTTTACCACATCTTTGATTCCTTTCCTCCTCCTTCAGAGGTCATTGATATGACCCCATTATCTTCATATGCGTATGCATATGAAGATAACAGCCTTCTCCTAGTTCTGCCCTTACACAGCAACACAAGAGGACCTGCAACTGAAAACATTTACCATTCATATAATCACTACATTCTTTGAGGATTTTTAAAAGGTTTTATTTACTGTCCAAATTGTCTTATTTCTGAGTAGGTTACATGCTGTATTTATGCTTTTTGGCTCCACCGACTACACTTCATAGGCTTTGCAGCTCAGTGATCAGGTTAAATAGAGTTAAAATCCAACTGGTATAAGGAAAAAAAAATATAGAAGGCCAATAAGTAAAAGGAAGTAACTCCATGAGAAAATATTTTCAATTTTGACCAAAGGATAAAAAAAGGAGAGAGATGCCCATTATGATTTTTTCCTTTTAAAAACTGTTCCACATTTTTAAAATATTTGAACTGGCATGCACTCTTGTCACACACACCACAGTACCTACCATGCTCTGCTTTTCAAAAGTGCAGATCTGCCTGTTTCTATAAAAGTCACAACCACCTATCATTTCAGTGCCTGTAAGTTAAAGTAGATACTCCGCACAGGCAGGAGATATTGCACCAGTACAGGAACAGACACTCCACTGAACTGTAGGCTTTATTACGTCATGAGGCTGTGCAAGATTATGTAATTGGGTTGAAAAGCTTTGCAAGTGAGGTCTCTTTGAACTTAAGAGTGGCAGAATGTACCGTTATTCAGGGTCTACAAAGTGAATTACTCCTGTCATTACACCGCCCTAGCTGACCACTGAGTTAGGAAGAAGAAAGGCAGTAAAAATTCCCACGCATCCCTAGAAGTTGCATTGAGACTGTGCGAAAAAGGGACAAAATTACTACACTTTGCTTCTGTTTGTCACAAAAAGGAAAAAGCTCTCTGAATATATTATCTCATCTGCTTTAAAGCACTCATCTCCTTCAGAAGATGACTTTTAAGATGAATGAAAAGACGAGTCTTTTGGATGTGCTGAGCCAAGCCTCAACCAATCCTTCTAGCATATGGACTTTTTCCCCTGGAAGCTGTACAGTCTCTTCAGCTGTATTAGACAGTGAAGCCAGACAGCAAAGCGGCAGTTATGTCGTATCCACACAAACAGTGTGTGCTTAGTCTTGCTGAGGCTCTGACAGAAGAAATCCAAAGCCAATTTATTGAAGAACTGAGGAGTTAATGAATCCATATTATTCTCCTTCAATCTGACAATACTTAAGTATTCTACACATGAAAAAATAAACACCCCAAGGCATGTACCTATGGAAAAAGTGAAGTATTTGTTTAAAACCAACTTCAGAAAACCAGGCAAAAGCAGAGGACAGTATTCAAGGATTTTAAAATTAGCAGGCAACTCTGCATCTCAATGTACCTTCAAAAAGAGAAACCTTCACAGTCAGTAAAATTTCCAAAATTATGAAATATCTACTTTTATGAGATCAACCTGTCTTTTCAAGGATTCATGAATAAATACTTAATCAGATCACTACTTCCCTTTCAAAATTCTGGATGCATTGCCTACAGGTAAAACACATGCAAAAAAATTTCTAAGACACATGGCTTTCCTACTTCCTCCAAACTTTCTTTGTAAATTTTGGACAAAATCACCAAATATTAAAAACTCAGTTTCTGATATTCCTTTCTATCAGGACTGAGTAAAGCATTATACACTGTCTGCACTGCTGGCATATAAGAATATTAACAATATTTCTTGTGAAAAATAGCATTTAGATGCTCTTCTCATAAAGAGAAAGGCACAAAAAAGGCAAACTTGAAAATTAGGGACAATATAGGTAATATCATCAACTCTGCCTTTTATTCATATCTACATAGAAAAACTAAAGAGAAATTTTCACTTAATGTGACAGACTGAGTACCAACCATGTACTGTACCTGGTGCCAAAATTGTACAGCTGTTGAGAGATAGAAGGCTTTAATCATAAATATTTCATTCCTCAAAAAGTGAGCACTGTGACACAGTCTGGCTAATTTGCAGGAAAGCACGATAAGCCCTATGAGCAGCATGGATTACTGGCGGGTATGTAGAAAAATTGTATTTGAGTGTTCATCATCAGTTCTGATGAAGTAAGAGTTTGAAAAGAACTGAACTACATAGGAAGACTTTTTTTGATATCCCCTATAGTACTACACTATTTCAAGAAAAGCTGTAAAATACCAGACCCTTTTTAAAAAGCCAAGAATAACAGAAAGGAGAGAGGAGAATACTGGCACAACAGGCTTGTAAGCCAGTATAGCTGGTTTTGCACTTACCAGCAAGTGAATGGTAACCTAACAAAATAAAAACACAGGGAAATAAATCTGCAGAGCAAAAAACCCGAAACCCACACTGAAATAAAATCACATTCCTAGTAATTAAAACTACTTTTGTGCAACTTGATATGAGGGTCACAATGTTCTGCTGGACAACTGCTTACTGTCTAAACAATGGGGGCATCCATGTAGAACTGGATACATTGAAAACTTGATAGGAAAATGAAACTCAGCAAAAGAGGTTAATTCAAGCTTCACTTCATTATTAGTTTTACTTTGACCTCTTTATGTTTCCTTGCACACAATATGCCTTAATTTGAAACTTAATGGAAACAAATGTTATACTCTCCCACACAAAAGAATTAATAAACTAAAAGCACATTTCAATGTACTGTTCACTGTTGTTCAAAATAGGACTTCTTGATGCAATAAAATGAATATTTTCAAAAGGCAAAAATCACTTACTGCTCTCCACAGAAGTCTGATTCACTGGTTTTAATTTTCCGCTGGGAAAAGAAAATAAGAAAGAAAAAAAAAAAGAGTTGTGATGGAGTAGAAAAATAGTTACCAATTGCATTCTGTAGATGCAAAAATCTTATCAGCTCAGTCTGAGAATAACTGAATGCTCTGAAGTATGCAGAAAATAATCACAAATACCAAATGCAGTTTGTGTTACAAAATGGCCCATGCAAAAGGTCAAAAATTACTCAGTTCTATTAAAATAGTGACTTGCCTTACAAGCCACATGGTTTACTTTTCAGTGTGGAAAAATAACTTATTTTAAACGAAGGTAAGTAAGCAGAGGGAAAAAAACCCCAACTTGTTTATTCTACCAGTCAAAGACAAAAGGTTCCTGACATTGCTCACAAACAAAATATCAGCTGAACTTGGAGCGTACAGGAAACACAAGATACACCAAAAATTTACAGTCAAGGCGTTAAGCAGATTATAGTACAAAAAGTTGTCTTGTTTTAGAAGGATGAACAACAATATTGGAAGCGACAATGAAGAAGAAGAAATTTAGGCAATAAATCATCATGCTTAAGCTATGATTTCCTAGCACTGCATAATTCCCCTGTTTACGATGCTATCTTACTGAACTGAAAACACAGTTTTCTGAAGGAAAAGCCTCTATGACGGTGTCCCATCTGACTATTTCAGTTAAAGCTGCTAGCAATATAGTTCAAATCTCCACTAACTGAGCTTATTTCGACTTGCAGAAGCACAGAATTAGACACAGTCTTGTTTCCTGTCAAAGCACAACTCCTACTCCAGAGAAAGATGGAAATTAAAAGTCCCTGGGAGTATTTTACAACCCCTTACCATAAGCTGAAAATCGTTTAAAAAATGGCAAAAAAAGAGAGCTATTTGAATGGAAAAGAACAAACCCTCATAATTATCAAGTCAAACAAGAAAACCCAGTTGTACTTTGGCAAGACATTAAAAAGGATATTGGAGTTAAAGATTGTAATTCTTCCCAATCTTGGTCTGATAAAACAATCATGGCACTCACAAGGAACAGGGGGATAATAAAAAAAAAAAATTAAAAAATAGATATAGACATTGATTTTTTTTATGCTATTGCACAGATGGAGCAAATTCAAGAGGTAGAACTAAAATGACAGGACTTAGTTAAAGCCTTTGCACCTGCTCTGGCAGATGGATGCAATTAATAACAGAAAAGAAGCAGAAGAACACTCCCTGAGGGGTAGGTTGTTTTAAAATTAAGCTGACACACTTTTTTAATACAATATATTACGGCGGAGATGTGTTTTGAAGTGGGCTGTCTAGTTTACAGCAAATGAACTCATTAGTGAGGTGTGTAAACAAACACAGGCCTGGCCCCACAATTAGTTTTCATACTCATTCTGCCAACAGAGAACACATTTTTTAATTACTCATAGTCAGGCAAATGGATGTGCTGTATTTTGCAAAGGAAACAATATCATACTTAAGAAAATTTTCTCCTAGAGTAAACGAAAGATTTGAAAACATGAGCACAAGAGCCTCAGTTAGGTAAATTCTTGCCCTTGAAAGACTTCACTCCTCGAGAAGCCAGTTGAAAACAATTTCATTATTTGCAGCCCAACCAAAATTAACCAAGATGAAACAACTCCTTTTACATTGTGTGTATGCATGTGTGTATATTTACATGCATACAAACTCTATCAACATCTGTCTAGTTACTGCAGCCACAATGATCTAGGCACACCATGAAGCGTGGTGGTAGATTATTAAGATACTGCTGAGTAGTTTTGGCCCATGTCAGCTGCTGTTTTCCCAAACAAATCCCAGGCAGGTTCAGGGCCAGCAAAGGTCCGGGCTCACTACTTGGATGTGGCGGTGTGAGGGGGTGGCGAGGCTGGTGTAATTTCAGGAAGGATGGTGGTGACCACCCCTGTGCCAGCCTACCTGGCCTCAGGGCTCAAGAACAGTGCCTGGCTCATTTTATTTACAGGCACAGACAGAGCTAAATTTCACTTGTCTTTCCATGTCAAGGATAAAAAAAGGATTTAATTACTCAGCAGAGGGAACTAATACAGCAACACTATATTATCATCAGTTGTATTGCAACAGCCTGCTGGAGCAATGACGGATCTTTACATTGAACAGAAACTTGGAAAAGCAGGCCTTTCTTTTCTTCCTTGCAATACTTCAACAGCAAATTGGGTTAAACTACTACACTATTCACATTTCATGTGTGAAAAGAACGTATTTTCACTTCTAGAAAGCAGTAACAAAAGTTTTTAAAAGATAAGCTTGAGTACTTGATGACTATGAAAAACATAAGTAAATAGAGGAAAAATAATGGCAACCAAATTAACTAGATAATAATCTGACAACAAACTGCCACTCTTATCACTAATTTTCTCTTAGTAATTACCCACTAAGGCAGGAAAAGCATGTATTATTATTATTATGATACCAACTTAAATTATCAGTAAGAGAATATTGAGTGTCACAGGTCGGTTTTGCTTTCTGTCTCTCAGTTTGCTACAATAAAACCCAGGTAAGTACATTGCAATCTATATTAAAAATTACTCATGATGCTAGCTTGCAGCTTACAAACCCTTTTTTTGTTTTTTTTTTTTAGATCTAAAGATCCTAGCATTTTTGAGGGCACTGCAAAGTAATAACATGGAAGCATTTTTCATTTACTCCACTTTAATGTTCTTAATTTTACAGGTGATTATGCAGTAATTGCATATGGGAGAAGAAGGGTAGCATAAGATATAGTATGTATCTAGAATGATCTAGCTAAAATGTGTTTAAGCAGTCATGGAACTTAAAAGTTATCTGTTGTTACAGTAATTATCTTTTCTCTTTTTTGGTTGTTTTGTTTGTTAGGGTTGTGATCTGGGTGTCTTGTTTGTTGGTTTTGTTTGTTTGATGTTTTTACAGAACAGATAAAGGTAGGGCACCAAAATACCAGTAGGTTCTAGTGGCCCTTAAAGCTTCAGCTTCTCTGCAAAGCGGGACCAGCTGCATTTTGCTGGGGCACTGCACATGCTGAGAAGAGGATGTTCTTGTCAGAGCTCAGCCACTGCCTGGCCCTGCACCACAGAATGCTACACTCCCGTGAACAGCCTTTTCATCACATTGTACATATTCAGTCAAAACACCAAGAGACAAATTTGAAAGTTTAAGGATGCTGGGATAGCCAGGATACTGCTTTACAATTAGCAAGAAGCCACTTCACATTCAATTTTTGAAACGGATGACTTAAGCTTTATAAACATTGCTACCATATCCCCTAACTCAGCATATTATATACTATATTAACCTTACCTTATTTATGTTGCTATAAATAGAACCTACATCTGTCCTCTTCATTGTTCTTATGTTTCAGTGTATTTGGGTACAAAACCACTTGTACCACAGCAAAAAACACATAAATGACGAAAGCTCCCAAACCACATGCATTGACCGACTGCAGAAAATCAGTAATATTTTAATAGCCGGTGAACAAAGAAAACCAAACCAAAACATCTCTCTTGCTTCCAGTGCCTGTCAATTGCTCTTTGACGGAATGGAATTCATTCAAGAGCAGCAACATAAAGTTTCATTCATAAGGCTGTCTAATAACTCCAGAAGAATGAGAGTCACCAAGAAAGTAAAAAAAAAAAAAAACAACCAAAAAAACCTCCACAAAAAGAAAAACCCAACAAAACCCAAAAGTTAACAGATAGGAAAATACTACAATGGACAACCGTAACTGTTAGCTTAATCTTTTGTATCTGTTTTCTCCCTACTAAGCAGTTGGGCTTTTCAAGAAGTCACATGATTTTACTTTTCAGTAAAAAGCTTAGACCTAAAATCTTTACTTTACAAAAGGGCTTGAGAGAGTTCAATTCAAGGCTTCTTTTACACTGTCTTGATTCCTTCACCACGTCCTGACTGCCAAGCACCTTCACTCCACAATTTTCACTACAGGATTTTACAAAATCCTGGATGGCATCCTAATGTTGTCATCATTACATGACTGATTAGCACCTTGACTAGGCTGAGGATCAGCCTCATGCAACATACAAATCTCAAAATCTGACGCCTCAGATTTGCCGTGCTTTATTCTGCAGTGTTTTCACAGGGTGATTAACTCACAGATCCAAACTGTCATATTCTTTAGTATAACAAGTAAGTAGAATAAACATTCAGTTGGAGAGCTTGTAAGTAAAAGAGATCTGTGGAGCCATTTTAACTATATATACAAAATTTTTGGACCTGAGACACCAAACTTACATATGTACCTTACATGTAGCCCAAACAGAAAGATGCTCTTTCCTAGAGATTTAAAGTACCTGACCTAAGTTTCTGCATTGAAACACCCTGTGGTCTCTCAGTGGATGTATACATAGCAGTTTCACTTCTTAGTTTAGCCTATTAGAGAGCCTGAAGCTGGGCAGTAAGAATACCTGGACATTAACACAGTGCTGCTGGCTTGTATTAAAATATTCCAGGTGGCCAGTGCCTTCACCGACCACCATTAATCCTTATGGACCCCACAGATTCAGCGGCAAGCTAAGTCTTTATGTGCTGACTGCTAACAAGACATGCCCTGAACTTCAAACACAGCAGCAGTTTGCTCTGCTCCTCTCAGCTGTCTTCTGTCAAACAGCCTTGTCACTCTGTGTGCTTGAAGCCACATCAGCAGTGCTGTGTCTTCTCGTCCTTCCACAGCACAGCCCGCAGAATCCTGACCCTTCTTTAACAGCCTTGATGCTGAAGCCATAGGTATCTCTTCCACCTGCTCTCCCAGCTGGCTTGCTTCCAATGTACTCACATGACCCTCTGAGGACTGCAATTCCCAGAATATCTGTACTTACTGTACAGCACAGGCAATGAGAGAACACTGCTTGAAAACCACTCACTTTCCCCGTGGAGCTGGCTACTCCTTTAACAACGCAGCACAGATGCAGAAGGATGCAGGGAACCAAGCTGCTGGCTCCTGCTGGCCCTGCACTCAGATGAACTGCAAGACACCATGACTCAGCCCCAGACGCTACCAAGAGCTCACAGATCACAGCCCTTGGCAGAGTACGGGATCTGAAGGGAATGACATAACAACAATGAAAACAAAACAATCGAGAACAGGAACCAAAGACTTGACACGTTCCAAAAAAGTGTCAGCTCCTCTGCTTTTTTCACAACCAAATGACAGACAGCAACAGAGTGAGCAGTCACTATCAACTTAATCTTATGAAGGCCGAGCTCCAAAGAATAAAGGGATAGGGACATCTGCCAGAGAGAAGTTTTAAACCAACACATGGAAGAGGGTAATTTACAGAGACTACAATAAAATGAGAAGCTTCCAACCGACTTAAGCCACGTAACTGCCAATCCATATTTAAAAGCTATAGAGGAATAAAATTTGAGGAAGACATTATTGATACGATTTTATTGTTTTGTGTGTTCAAAAGAATAACATTACACATTTTAAAACAACAGGAAGATTTGATAGGCACTAAAAATACCTATAAATTACAATATGAATAAAAACAACACTGAAATACTCCACGAGTTTTTCTACTGCTTTTCCTGAATCTTATTTTATTAAAAGTCAAATCCAAGAAAAAGCAGGGAAAAAACCTCAAGAAAAATGGTTAAAAAAGAAAATATTTGGAAAGAAAACTGCTACAAAAACCACATTTGCAGATATTTTGAAACCCCAAACTTAAAAATACTGCTCTAATACAATTGTCTTTAGAAAATAAAAACTTCGATGCTAAGTGTTGCATTTTTGTTTCCTTTTCTGACAGCTCATCAGAAGATTAACCCTTGCAAAGTATAATTTCTCCCCACACAATCTTCAAAAGAATCTGAAGTTAAGTGTCTTATACCCTGTGCAGGTAAACCTGACTCTTTCCAGTGTTGAAGCACAACCATCAGTTGAGTTTTATTTACCGTATCCCCAGGGGAAGTCCTCATATCAAAATAATCACATCTAAAAGGGCTTTTTAAACTAGAAAGTGCTTGGATTTTCCCTCACCACCTTTCGGAGCTCTCCAGCTCATTCCCAGCGTGGAAATATGACAATTTCAGAACTTCTTTAACAGCAAAACTCCCTCTCAAAAAAAAAAACAACAACCCAAAAACAAACAAAAAAACCCCCAACCCCCCAAAAAACCCCAAACCAAAACAACAACAAAACAACAACAACAACACCCCAAAAACCCAAAACCAACAAAACAAGAAAAGAAACCAGACACAGAGAAAAAAAGTTCTTGTTCTTTGTGGTCACAGAAAACCCCCAGCAAACTCCCAAAAGCGCGAAGGGGAAGCGCAAAGGCAGCGCACTGAAAAAGGCGGCAGGAACCATCAGTTGTTAACACAGTCTAAACGCCCCAGCAGGCAGGGGTCCCACAGCCTCACCAGTGCAGGGAGGGACACTATGCCACAGCCCGTGGAGACGCCACAGTCAGGGACAATGTCAGCGTCCCCAGAAACGCAACCCCCACCTAGCCCCAAACGCCTCAGGCCGCCCCTCAGCCGGCGACACCAGGTGAGATCGGGGCCCCACCTCCCTCGGCCCGACCCCGGTCGGCTCTGCTACCGCTCCCACCCCTGCCGGCCGCTCCTTCCCTCCCCATCCCGAGCCCCCTCCCGGCCGCTGCCCCGCCTCGTGCCTACACCCACGCCCATTTGCTGGATGCTGCGTCAATCAAGCAAATATGCCGTTGCAATTGGCTGTTCTGCTGCAGCGTTCCCGCCCCCGGGCAGAGGGCCGCGCTGGCGGCGCGGCGCGCAGGCGCGCACGGAGTGTTGTCCCGGGGGTGGGCATGTTCCGAGGAGAGGAGCGGCCGCCAGCGCGCCGCGGGGAGGGGGCGGGCGGGGCAGGAGGAGCGGGGCCGCCACCGCCGGGGAGCCAGCCTCACTTCCTAGGAGTCCGGGGAGACCACAGCCTGCCGGGGGCTGCGAGCGGTGCCACAGACAGAGCTGTGCGTGTGCATCTCTCTCTCTCTCTATTTCTCTCTCTTTCTCTTTTGCATGTGCCCGTAGGACTCTCCACACACGCGCACATTCGCACCCACCCGCCGGACCGCTCTGGGGTAGGGGAGGGCGACGCGGGCGGCGGGGCAGTAGCTCTCCACGCTTCCCCGTGGGGCAGCGCTCGCTCGCCAGCAGCAGCCGCACGGGGCAGAGTCCTGCTGCGGGGCGGCCGGCGCGGAGCGGGACGAGCGCGGGCGGCGGGGCGGGATGCACTCCGCCTGCCTCCCGCGGCACTGAAGCCGCCGGCCGGAGGGAGGAGAGCCTCGACCGGAGAGACGCTTCGCCTGCGCTCCGCTCCGCCGCGGGGGCTGAGGAGCCTCCCCGCCGCCGCCTGCTCCTGGCTCTCCCGGCGGCCGCTCTCGCCCTTGGCACACGGCCCCGCGGTGCCGGTCCGTGCGCCGGGAGCCAGGTCCGTGTGCGTGCCCCTGCCCCCGCCTGCCCTGCGGGTTCCTGCCTGCCTGCTGCCCGCGCTGGCTTCCTCTGCTCCCTCCTCCCGCTCCTGCCCCCGCTCCGCCGCGGCCTCTTTTGTTGTGCGGTACCGGGCATGTGCCCGCGGCCGGCAGGCGCAGGGACGGGCAGGGGCGCGGCGCGGAGCCGGGCGCGGGTGTGTTCCCCCCTCCTGACTGTCGGTGTTGACAATAAATCCGGGATTGCTTCTGCCTATGTAAACCCCGGCCAGGTGGGTTTACGCTGTTGGTCGTGAAAAGTTAAGCTTGTTCCTAAACATGCCCTGATCTTGCCCTTTCCTGCCCGTGGAGAAGGAAGCGTTGCCTCGCAGGCTGCGGCGGGCTCTATGACAAGATGTTTTCCGAGCACCTTGTGAGCCTGTGTTTCTCTGTCGTTGCGGCCAGCTTGGCTCCCAGATGGCCAATTCCCTCAACGGCCGGAACCCGCGCAAGGGACGGATCCTGGGCTTCATTGATGCCATTCAGGATGCTGTGGGTCCCCCCAAGCAGGCAGCTGCCGACCGCAGGACCGTGGAGAAGACCTGGAAGCTTATGGACAAAGTGGTGGGTGTCTCTGTGCGTCCGTGTATACACACAGTAAAGAATGGGGCTATTTAAATAGGTACACTGGGGCAAACAGCTTCTTCCTGCAGCTCTGAGTGCTGTGCTGCATGTGCCTCGGGAAGCTAGGGGACTTATGTTTCAGGTTATTTAAGCATCATTTGTCTTTTATTTTTTTTTTTTTCCTTTCCAGTGGCCTCTGGCTATGTTTTTTTTAGTCTTGATTTGTGGAAGGAAAACAAATGTGTGTGTTTGCCTTAGGCTATTGTTATTCTCAGATCCTTTAAAATGACTCAAAAGTTGAAGAGCTGTCCTAACCAAAAGCTGCTTAACTTAGACTTGTGTAAGTGATATATCCTATGTGTTTCGTTTTGTATCACACTGTTAGTCTGCAAACAAGATCTCTGAAGTATTAAACTTCACTTAAGCTAATTGTCCTGTGGGTGATGGCAACATAGATGTTTTTTGTGCTTTTAGGAATGTGTGTGGGGACTGGGGGATGTCACTCTTGTCAGTTTAGTAAACAGATTAGTATGGCATGCCTAACTTTTTAAGTATGTGTTCTGAATTTTAATGACTTATAAGTACATCTACTATTAATTTTGAAACTAGAAATGCACTGTACTGAAATTCATTTTTCGGGACGTGGGGGGATAGACTTAGCTCTTATGCTTCCCCTCACCAGCCTGATATGTTTTGTTTAGTAGTCTTTGAAATGACATCTTGCATCGTGATAGATTATCTAGAAGAGTGCCTTACCAGTGGTAGGAAGAGTTTAATTGTAACATGGCTTGCTGTTAAGGAGATGTAGGCACTCTGCTTTGCACATGGGGTGATACTTAAAAGCTTCCTCGTGAAACTGCTGAGCAGAGAGGATTGCTACCTGTTGAATCTTGGGTCTGCATGGTGATACAATTACCAATTTTAAACTCTGTGGTTTAGTGCAGCTCTTTGCTTTCCCTGTGGCTCTTGTAAGATGTTCAACATTTCTTAACGTTTGTAATTAGTTATACTGGCAGGGTGGAGACGATTTCATATAATATGCCTTTACAAGTGTTATTTTTTAAAGTTCTGGAAGGCTCTTTTTGGATGCTCCAAGAATAGTATCTGTATTTCCACTGTGTTTGCTGATAGCAATTATAAACTGAAACCCCAGCTTTAGTAAAAATGGGTGTTATCACAAAGACTTTGTTGACATTTTCCTGTCAATGGTCAGGATCCTGTTAACAATGAGTTGTCTTTAACTAAGAACTTGCAAGTATAAGTGCTCAAAAGTAGGTGCTCTTCCTCAGTAGGAGGAAGTTTTCATCTTGGAAACTAGGAATCTGGTTTGTTGTTGAAACCACGTGGGGAACGTAGAGCTCTGATTTCCTTGTGTCAGGCCTTTTGCAGATTTATATGGTAAGGTTATACTCTGATTTGTCTGTATAATCACAGTTACCAGAAAGCCTTTATGCCACTGATTAAACTTCTGGATTGCTTGCACTCATCCAATACAGGGTAACTGTATTTGTCACAGCCCATCAGAACAGCCAGGAAGGCCTGTTTTGTAGAAGTCACTGGAAAGGCTGGACATGGTGCTGTGCTTCCTTTTTCATTTTACTGGATAAGTGTCCTCAATTTGGATCTTTAATGTATCCTCTTTAAGCTGCTCTCAGTTAATCAAATTTTATTTTCAAATTGTATTAAAGTATACCAGACAGGATGATGTCATGGTGTGGGAATGCTCTAGCTTGTTGGTTGAGTTTTTAGCATTTGGTACTTGTAGTGAAAGGATGTGTTTGAGCAAATTTAATATGCTGGCAAAACAAATTTAAATCTCATAGCCTTTGTGGCAAAGGAAGGTCATTTTTTCCTCCGCCTAGATCAAACCCAGGGATTAAAATCAGAAATAGAAACTTGCTTGATCAACTGTAATTTTAAATCCCATTTCTGGAGTGTGTCCTATGACTGATTTCTGTGGTGGGTTAGTGATCAAATTAATACCTATCGAGGGCAGTAGCTCTGCCAAGTCAGTGGGGTGCTACCCATAGTAAGGTTGTGGCTTGGAGGCCTATTTTACCTGTTGTAATAACAGTTATTATGCTTATTTATTCTTTAACTATAGTAGCTGTGATAACCGTCTTATTGCTGTAGTCAGGTAGCTGAAGTTTTCCCTCATTCTAATGATGTTAAGAAAATGAACAGTGGAAACAAAGCAAAGCTTTTATCTTGACCAAACTCTGAAAAAAGAGCAGCCTTAAAAACTAGTGGCAGAGCTCAATAATTTCTGGTTTGGATTTTTTTCTTTCTTAAAATTGCCATCTTCTTCCTTTCCTTCATTTCCTTCTGTAATTTTGTCCTCTGGCAGATGAGGTTTTCTGTATGAATTACTTGTTCGCAACAATAAGGGTTAACCAATACTGCAAACGTTCCTACCATAAAAGAACTGTACTATGAGGGTAGTTTTGTGGCGTATGCAAAATTCTGGCTACCTAGACACCATGCAAACTTCTCTGTGTAGAATTGGTTATGTGTCCTGCTTTCAAACTGTTCAGATTTCGTGATAATGTCAGTTTTCCATGGGCTGATACTTTAGGTTGAAATAGGCAGAATACTGCAGTTCTGTTGGGTGCTTTCTCTTTAAACTTTTCATATCAGTCTGAAAATAATGATGGATTTTGAAAAAGAGTTCTTTAGCAGGGCAGAATGTTGGCATAGTACTCCTGCATAGAGCCTTGTTTGTAAAAGTTACCATAAGCAACATTGTTGCAGGGAATAAAAAAAAATCTGCTTGTAGATAATCAGTGAATGTAAATTGCCTTCTGTCTATATATTTTTCCTTTTTATACTTCTTACACTGGGATCAATACTTTTTGTGGTTTATTGGTATGTCTTATGTGAATTTACAATAGTAACTGCATTATTAAAGGGAAAGCAACTGTTAGCATCAGTGTCAGGTTTCTCTACCAGTTTTCTCATGGGTAAGCAGTAGCTTTATCATTAAGAACCAAAAAATACTTTAATTCCTTGTGCAGTGCAAAACATAGTGTTTCTTTTATGGTTTAGAAGGCTAGCCTTGCTTTTCAATGCTTGCATTGTATAAGAAAGTTGACCATATATCTCTGGACTTGAAGGAAGCAAATTACTGGTTTTAAAATACGATCTATATTTTAAAAAGTTTGTATCCTGTAAATAACTGAAAAATGAATATTGTTAACAAATAACTCAGGTCCTCCTTTAAACTGTGTATAAACTACATGAGGTTTTTTCCTGAGATTGTAGACTTAATGGCTTTTAAAACCTAGGCCCTAGCCATGTATTAGAGAGTAATGGTATGTTGAGACCAACTTTGGGAGAGAATTACTACTATGTAACATTGGAGTAGTTAGGTCTGTGTGCTGCTTGGGCTCTTTAGGGTTGTCAGTGCTATTTTTTCACACTTCACCCTTGTAGGATTCAAGCTGATAAAATCATGACACATTCTGAATGGGATTTTTTAAAACAGGTATATTTCATCAACTTTTAATCACTTTTCATTCCTCCTATGCATTGGGCCTGAAAATAATTAAATTTTCTACTATGAAGAGTAAACTGTTTGGCTGCATTGTTGTGACCCACCAGTTGCTTGACTCTGACTGTATAGATATGGATAGCACTGATTTGCTATTTAGTAATTATTTAAGAGCAAACTAGAGTGCTTCTCCAAAGCTTATAATATCAACTTAGTGAGTAAAAGCTGTGTTACCTCTGCGGCTTAATATTGTGGTTTTCTTTAAATTAACATCTGTCAGCATTGGAGTATACAGAGCATGGTAGCTAAAACTATGTGTGCATTGGTTATCCTTTGCAAAACTCCGTGTAATTGATTCTGTGGTCAAAGTTGGTAGGAAATCTTACGTCCTGTGTATGCTGCTTATGGAAAAAGAATACAAAATTAAACAGAGAAACAGAATCTTCTCTTTTTCTAATTGGAAGAAAGTAAAATTACCCTCCAAAGTCAACTGTCCTTGTGTGTCTGTGGCATCAGAATTCTTATTGTTTATTCTTCCCCTATGGAAACATATGGCTCAGTTGCAGTGTGGTAGCTGTTGAATAAGCACTTACTGTATTCTCAGGCAGAAGAATTGGTGTTTGGGCCACCTCTACTTACATTCTGACGAGAGGTTTTTCTTCTATGGAAAATGAAATGCATTGCAGTTAAGGGAACTTCAGGTAGGAAGAAATCTGTGTCAAAGAAGCATAATGTTCAAACTTGGACCATTTTCCTTATTAGCCCCTCCTGATTAAGTTTTTCAGACTTCCTTGTTGGTTGCATTGGATATTGTGGATTGCTGGAGAATTGTTATGGTATCTTAACTGCAGTGCTACCTTTATGCTATTTGTGGTATGTCAAGACATTTTCTAGTTCTTTGACTATTTTGTGCAGAGTGGCAAAGACGCTCATTCAGTTGGGCAGTTTGGAAGTGTAGTTTTGGAAGTGTGTGGGCACTGATGCTCCAATTGTTCTGACCCATTCACTGCAGCTGAGAATAGTGCTTAGCGGATGTCCTACTCATTAGATGTTTTAGCTGAGTTACTTTCCTTGTATTGTCTTTGAGTAGCCTTAGGTGTTTAAACAGATTGTGTTAAGGCTGCTATACTTTGCTTGAACAAGGATCCTTCTGTCAAATGAGTCAAGGGCTTTCAACTTTGCTTTAAAAAGTAAGTACAAGATAGTTTTAAGCAAGAAATTATTGTCTGTGTACAATAGGCCTCCATTACTCTCATCTCCGATGATGCTATGAAATAATGCTTTATAATTTAGGTCAGCTGTCTTCCAAAGTGTTATGAGTAGTGGCATTTGTTTTTGTTAGAGATAGGAGAAGAGGGGAGAGTGGGTTAATGGTTTTTCTGCAAAGGAACTAGAGTTAACTTGTCTGGAAGTTCCGGAGTTAACTGTTTCAAAATCAGTTTCTGGTAGATTAAGGTAATGCCGCAGTTTTTACAGAGTTGCACTCTTATTGTTTCTGTGATTCTGGATTAAGTACTTGGATTTTCCCTGCGTGTGAGCTAGTGAAAAGAGCCTAATTTTGTCTCAGTTTGCTTCAGTAAGAGAGACATTTTTTACTAACTTGCTTACTGCTTTTCATTTTTTACCACTGGGTGCTTCTAAATATATACATGCTTACTTCCAGTCATAACAATACAAAAATCACACAGTGATATGATTCATGTCCGCTTCTAATGTATTGGTGAGAGTTGCCTTGTAAAGTGCGATATAGAGCTCTTTATTTTAGGAGTGTTGGGTTTTTTTTGTGTGTATGTTTGTTTGTTTTGAGTTCTGTTTTCTTTTGAAGAAAGGTCTTGGCAAATCTTTTGCGTCAGCAGGTGTCATTTCTTATTGCTTACTTTTAATTGTGAACTGCTGTGGTATGTGTCAGGACATCCTGACTGGAAACCATATGGTTTACCAACCATCTCCTTACAAACTTACTTACTTTGAAGCCTTGTGTACTCTGTAAAGTGAAGGAAACCTTATACTACTTAAGTGGATCACTGATTTGAACATAATATTAGAATTTTTCAATTATAATGCATGAAACTAATGAAGATGTTGAAGAATTTGTGTGTGGCTTTCTTAAAAGCTTGTTCTAAAATGGAAGGTTCCAATAATGTGCTGTATTTCTCTCTCCAAATTCAGAAAGTGAAGCCCTGCAAACTATCTTGTATGTAATGATGTGAGACTGAAGAAACCTTTCTAGAACTTCTGAAAGATAAAATAGTTCTTCTTTATAATTGGATATTCTTTTTGTATAACTGAATGGACTGTCAGTTGAAAATAGAGCAATCAGCATAAGCAAATTGCTTTTTCTTGTTTTAATATTTTAATGGTGTCCTAGGGTGACTTTATAATGCTTGTATCCCCAAATTGTCTGCCCTGTTTGTTGTAAATTTACCCTAAACCAAGACAAATGGTATTTTTAATATATATGAAATCATATTCTGCTTGTTGGCACATCTGGTCAAAAATAGAGACTTCAGAAAGATAATTAATTCCTTGTTCATGAGATTTAGGTTAGGAGAAATAAGTAATTCAGAATGATTGTGGCCTTCTCTGCTTATGGCCTGTTCTCACTGCTGACTTTTTTTTCTGAATAAACATTTTGATCTTTCAGATGTTTTTTTCCCATGTGCTTGTTACTTCAGCGAGTTGTAAGGCCTGATCAGTGACAGATTTGTGTCTCCTGTAGTTGGTCTTGTCAAGAATGACAGTCTGGTTTCAAGTTTTCACTAAACCAGAAATCACAGTAAAGTCAAAGTTCAGAGGAAAAAAAAAATCTGGTTTTCATAAGGATTTTCACTTCTGTATTTGGGATTCCAGTTCTTCTTCCTCTTCTACTAAAAGAAATTCGTGTATGTCTCTGCATGGGTGATTTTCAGGTCTAGCTACACATGTAAGATTCTTTGGCCATGTTTCTGACATCTCCTTAGAGGATTCTATTTGTCAGCCTAACTTCAGTGCTTTTCTGATCTTGAAAGAATGCTATCATAGCCAGCCTTTATTCTTTGAGAATCCTGCTTTAGACATCTTCTGACACACAACTGGGGCCCTGTTGTCCCTTTTTTTTAATCCTGATGACCTTATCTTTATCACATAAAATATAAAGTTATTTTCAGTTTCAGAGCTTTTGCAGTTGTGGATTGCAGTTTCAGACTTCATTACTGGTCAAGAGATGATCAAATATGCTTTACTCTTTTTTTGTTTCCTTCCAGCTCATTCTCAGCTTTAAGGAGTTCCTTTATAAGCCATTAAATTATTTGAGAGCTTGCTGTGGAACTTTGCAGTTTGTGTCTAGAAACACCAAACTGCTAGTGTTCAGTCTCTGAACCATTCTTCAGCATGTTGAAGAGTGTATTCATATTTGCCTGCTTCTGGTTTTTTTTTTTTGTTTTGTTTTTTTTTTTTTTTCCTACCGAGATGTAAATTTCTCTGGAATAAGGACTGTTCTACAGTACATCAGAAGGCTTCCTGATGTATTACTTGGTCTCAAATTTGAAAGAATAATAGAAATTACTAAAATAGCAATCAGTGAAATGAGGAGAGCTATTGCAAATGTCATGTTTTAAATACTGTTTCAAATGGTGCTAGACTTTTTAAAAACTTCTTAGTGCTTGACTTTTGTCTACTCTGTCTCCACTTTTCTAACTATGACCTCCTGTTACCTCAGTCTAATTGTCTGGTTGTGTTCTTGCACTGTACATTTCAGACACAAACTATTACCTGTTTTCTTTGCTGTTTGGGCTGCATGAAGGTCTGTTAGTGGCAGCAGTCTTAAGGCAATGAATTTCTTAATGGTATAGATGTAGAAATTACAAGAGAGATCAGCAACAGTGATAGAGCTTTGAGTTTAGAGACATGAGCCGGATAAAGTTTTGTTCCCCTCTCACCCAGAAAAGCTCAAGGATGCACTTTTTTTCAAGTTGATAGTAGTAGGAATAGGAGTCTACTTTCAGCAATATTAAGATATTTTTATAACCTCATTAGTTACCTCAAAAGGACGTCAAAGTCACTAATATATAATGTGGCAATCTCCAAATGATGCCTATAAAACTTTTATACCACATGGTCTTAATTTTTTCATAAGTATTTGCATATGTACAGCTGCACACACATCTAGCATGTGTCCCTATGCAATGTTTTAGCCAAGCCTGAATAGCTCAGTTCAGCAGCAGTCAAAAACTACTTTTTAGTCTTAGTCTCTTTTCTTTCTAGAACAGGACATTACAGAACAAACCAGCAGAAAATTTAGATGGCCAGGAGACAATTCTAATCTTGTTATGTTAAGGATGTGTAGGAAACAAAGAGTACCTTTCTCTTCCAGTAATATTTCCAGTGGAAACTAGATTCTAATAAAGGTATTCTATTAGTTTGAACTTACTCTTCGAGTAATATGTATTCAACTAATATTTGTGCCGTTTGGGATCACAGTAATTCCAAATCCACTGAGATTCTTTTTTTTCTATTTGGTTAAGTGGCAAGGTTTAGTAGTGTAGTCCCTTCACTGGGGTGGCTCCACGATGGACCTGCTGCTGGCTAAGGCTGATCCCAGTAATGCCTCTGGGGTAATGCCTTAAAGAAGGGGGGAGAAAAGCTACTGTGCAGAACAAATTGCAGCCGGGGAAGCGGGGAGTGACGGTATGTGCGAGGAACAACTCTGCAGCCAGGCAGTTCAGTGAAAGAGGGGAAGGTGTTCTGGGTGCTGGAGCAGCGATTCCCCTGCAGCCCATGGCGAGGACCATGCAGGTCCACAGTGGAGCTGACATTCACTGTAAGCCATGGAGGACCCCATGCCAGAGCAGGCTGATGCTTGAAGGAGGCTGTGATACCGTAAGGAACCTGTGCTAGAACAGGCAGGACCTGTGGTCCCATGGAGAGAGGAGCCCACATCGGAGCAGGTTTCCTGGCAGGACTTGTGACCCTGCAGAAGACCCATGCTGGAGCAGTCTGTTCCTGAAGGACTGCACCCTAACCGCTGTGGAGGGGATGTGTTCCAGAGGAGTTCATGAAGAACTGTGGTTCGTGAGAAAGACTCACGTTGGGGAAGTTCAAAGACAACTGTCTCCTGTGGGAGGGAGCCCTGTCTGGAGCAAGGGAAGAGTGTGAGGAGTTCTCCCACTGAGGAGGGAGGAGTGGCAGAGATAAGGTGTGATGAACTGACCACAGCCCCGATTCACCATCCCCCTGTGCTACTGCAGGGGAGAAGGTAGAGTGGAAAATAAAATTAGGTCCAGGAAGGAGGGAGTGGTGGGTAGAATGTGTTTTTAAGGTTTGGTTTTATTTTCTTGTTACCCTACTCTGATTTGATTGGTAATGAAATGAATTAAGTTCCCCAAGTCGAGGCTACATACCTTAATACTAAATACCTGTGACAGTATTTGGTGAATGATCTCTCCCTGTCCTTGTCTTGACCTATGAGTCTTTCGTTATGAGTAGGGGAATGAGAAAGCAGCTTTGGTGGGCACCTCCTCATCCAGCCAAAAGCAAAGCACTGAACTTCTGTTCCAGCCAGGAGCTGGAAAACAATGAGTTTATAGTATTTTTGTTTCCTGGTTTACAATATCTGTTTTTGAGTACCTAAAGTCTGTCTGTTGTAGATAATAACCTTTGAGCCACTGTCACAGTTCAGACCAGTTTCTTATGTGCAGAGCTTTCAAAACTAAATTTCCCTAGAGTCTAAGGGGCTATATTGTTGGATAAAGAGAACCAGCAGATGACCAAGTAATTTATGTTAGTTCTTAGTATTTAAACCCCTGTAGCTAAGTTAACCTGCAGCAAACAGATCTGTATGAAAGTACTGCTCTTGGTGTTTGTTGTATGCTGTGTTTTGACATGCTCCTTAGCATACATTAGACAGGAAAAGACATACTTTAAGGGCAAACCCACAAAATATGTAGGTAAGCTTGTTTGCTTTTTATAGATGTGATGGGATTAAGTCAAATTTTGCCTCTTTTGGCATTAGAGACTATGTTGGAATTTCACAGAATATAAATGAAGAAGAATTTAATTCTTTGGCGTTGAAGGTTAGATAAGTATGTTACACTTCGTAAATTTCACAATATCAGATCAGTTTTTGTCTCAATGGATTTCTTGTCTTTTACATTCTCTTTGTTTTTGCTTATAGGTGAGATTGTGCCAAAATCCAAAGCTTCAACTTAAAAACAGCCCACCTTATATACTTGACATTCTACCTGATACTTACCAACATTTGCGACTTATACTGAGCAAATATGATGACAACCAGAAACTCGCACAACTCAGTGAGAATGAGTATTTTAAAATCTACATTGACAGTCTTATGAAAAAATCAAAACGGGCCATAAGACTCTTTAAAGAAGGAAAGGAAAGAATGTATGAAGAGCAGTCACAAGACAGGTAAGTGAAATACTTAAATATGTAGTAGATCATCTGATCTGTCTGGGTTCTTAACACTGTTGTCTGTAGCCATTGTGTTTTAACATTTTTAATTATTCAAAGAGCAGAAATATTTATTGCTTGGATTCGTTGAGCCTGCAGGTCAATCAGTAATTTGCTGGATTTGTTTCACTCTATGCTCTTATCTGTCGCTTTGTGACCTTTAAAACCAAGTGCATTTCCTTCATAAAACATTCATTTCATTGTAATTACTTATTCACAGGGCTTACAGTATGTAGTTTTTCCTGTAGTAGAGAGAGTGACTGTTAACTTGGATTGAGCTTGACCTCCCTCCCTACCCTAAAGCTTTAAACTTTGGGAGCCATGATGGATATTGACTTAGAGTTTTCACAAGTGATGGAATGAAGCAAAACAATATTCACACTTTTCAGACATTACATGATTTTATGGTAAGGTAATAATAATATTAGTTTCATGCTGTGCAACATTTTCAGAAACCTAATGGATTCTTGGTTTACAGTGGTTCAGTTTTAATAAAAGGAATTAATGTCCTCTTTATCTGCACTCTTGGTGGTAACTGAAGAGGTTTTTAATATTTGATTTGATTACCTTGTATTTAAAAAAAAAATATTTCAGGAAATTCTGTGCAAGATCTCCAATCTTGTTTTGGGAAGAGGGGGCTACAACATTGTTGTGGCCATTAGTCTTTGCCTTGTGTGGTATTACTGTAAATCTATTCAAACGGAGGAGATGCTGCTCTTTCTGAAGTCTCCTCTTTTTAAAGGAGATGGTGGGGAATGAGATGTCAAGTGAATGGAGGATTGAATTCCTGCTCTTCTGTCTGCACTTGAGCTCTGAGGCAGGCATGGTGGCAATTTAGTTTTGCAGCTGGTGAAATTGTTGGTAGAAGCAGTGAAATGTCTACATTCCTGTAAATGTCACTGCTATTATGTTTGAATTATACATATGTTCCTTCCAGATCTTTGGCAATGATTATAGCTATTCAGTCTGCTGTGGTAGTCTTCTGGGCTTGGAAGGGTGTCTGAAATTTGCTTGACATCTAAGGACTTTTTTCTTAAAGGACATCAAGACTGTCCAAGTGTGAATATACTTAGGCAAAAACTCTCCAAGTGGAGCAAAATAAATTGTTTAGGGTGTTTTAGTGATCAGTACAGATTTTGATGAATGCGTGTTTTTTTTGTGTTTGAAATTGTAAGTGTGTAAAGCAATGTTTTCACTGTAGATGCATTCTTACCAGAACTCCTGAGAGTTGTTCATCACTGAGCCTATGGCTACCTATTTTAGGCGTCCCATTTGGTGTATGTACAGAAGTCATTGTGTTTCAAAGGAAATGCAAATTTGTTATGACAAGGGAAATTTGACAGAAATAGTTGGATTATATAAGCAGGTTTTATTTTGACTTACCTGTGTTGTGCGAAACCCTAATCTAGTTACAGGTTTGCTTAAGGTTAGCAAAAGTCAAAGCCAATTTCAGTGTCACTTTTTCAAAATACTTGCTTTAAGCTCTGTACAGTCATTCAGGCAGTATGTTAGTAACTCCATCTACTTGCTAGAGTTGCTTCTTTCCAGTTACTAGCATTTCCTGCCTTAGGGTAACAGTGGTGATTGAAGAACATCTTTTGTGAAGCACAGAATTTTTGAAGAGATGTAGTTAGCATATTTACTCTCTATTTGGGCCATTCTTATGAGATGGTTGGAGAGGAGGGATTTTAAAACAAATCATACTGATGAAGCATACTGAATCACAATAACTAATTCAGGCTTTTAAAATTAGTTTTTCAGAAGGTGACAGCTAACTTATTTTGCTTAACTGATGGAGTTCAGAGCTTGAGAAAAGGAGCGTAATAGAAATGTTTTCTTGAGTTCAAGTTGTTAGTTGTGTTTCCTATACAAATTGCATTCTGACTCTATATCAGAATGCTTAAATGAAAAAATTGTAAGCATTACTTGGTTAGATCATGACCCATGTCATTCCAAGTAAAAGTCTGTATCTTTGTGATTTCAGTGCATCCTCTTTCATCTACTGGTGATGCTTAATCTGTATGTGTGTCCTAGTTTTAAGTTGAATAAAGGTGTACTTGTTTGCTGAGCCATATGGCTAAGTATCTGAGCACTGCTTAGCAGTGCTTCAATATAACTGATCATGCTAATTCTTGGTAACTCAGCAAAAGAAGTTTTTAATGTGTTCAGCTTCTTTGCTTCCAAATATGCTTGCATTAACCTTATTTGTTAGCATTATAATGTAATTGTAGTAGTGATCACTTAAAGATTGTATTTTTGAAGATGCTTTTAAAATTACTGTCAAATTGAAGTAGTCAATTTGTAGTAAAAATATTGGGAAATAGTCAATTTTAAAAAAAGGCAAGGGAGATGTTGGCACCTGGTCAGTTTCTGTGGTTTTAATTCTTATTCTGTTTTGGTTTCTGGATAAAAGGGCATCATGGAAAAGAGAAATTCTTCATAAATTTGATTGGTATCATTTTAACCTATTAGCATTATTGACTAATCTTCATTGTATAGTGATGGTACATTTAGGAACCAGTGCCAATATACGTGTTTTTGTGTGATGACACAAAAATTAGTCTATTGTGAATAATTTATCATAAATTTTAGTTTTCAAAGATCCTGTGAATGAATTTTAGTTTTCAAAGATCCTGTGCATGAAACAAGTTAGAGAAGCAGCACTAATGCAGTGTAAGCTTTTGTGATAACAGTATCTTGTTTCTATATCAAACACATATGATAGCCATTTAAGAGTAGTTGGTGCTGTCATTCTGTACTCTATTGGATAAGTCTTGCTAAGAAGGGAAAATAGGGTTTACAAATTTATTTCTTGTGCTTAACTGCATCTATTTTCTGAGTATGGTGCCTTCTACAAAATTGTACTTTCCATCTTCTTGCTTAATGAAGTAAGAGATAATGTCCTGTATGTTCTGTAAACTGTACTAGATATAGACTGCACAGAAGTCGTTCTATGAACTAAGAAATTTTACTTTTTGTCACAGATTTTACTTTTTAAAAGGTTATTAATGCAAGCTTATTAAAATTGCTGGTTCAGGCTCATGTACTGTTAAAAGGCTTTCTCTGTCTTTGAGGGTTTTGGGGTTGTCTTTTCTTCTTTTCGTTGCTTTTCTTTGTGTTCTTTGTTTATTGGGAAGTAAACTCAAGCTGGAAGGCATCATTTCTGTGAAGTCCCAACTTCCTTCCTTTTTGCTGTATTCCAGAATTAGGCATTAAAAAAAAATAAAAACCTTGTAGAATGGCAGTTTTTGAGAAAAATGTGTTATCCAGGTGTAGAAATGGAGCACATAAGTTATAGTAATAAGACTATAGGAGGAATAAAGTGGCAGTGGGGAGATGACATTTGGATTCACTCAAGGTGCTGGACATAGTCTTCACTTCTTACTAATGGAGACAAGTGGGAGGTTTCCTGTGATTTCCTGTAAATCATATCCTCAGAAGAGTGTCTTGAAATGGAACTTATTCTCTGACTTTTAATATTGCTTGCCTTCTGCTATAGGCCTTTTATATGAGGAGAGGCAGAAAGGTATAAAACCAGGTTGTATATTTATTTTTAATAATCTCTTAAAATGCTCCTTGGTTCAGCCAAAGTTGGTTGGCTGTTTGTTTTAAAGTGGTATTCCAGAAGTGGAAGATGGATATTTCTTAAGTAGTGGATGATATGGATGCAGATGTCAAGAGGAGAAGACCTGTGGTGGTTTTGTGGTCAGGGTAGGAAGGTGTGCATGAAGGATATGTCAGAGTCAAAGTAGTCCTTCAAGGTGATCACAAAACCAATTCTGTTTCTGTGTAGAAAGTCTTACTAAATTCTCTTGTGCATCTAGCCATTTGGTGTCTTGATTCAAATTACATCTTTCCATTTTGTACAGCTTGTTTAAACATTGGTGCAGAATTCTTATAGTCTCTTAAGTCTTCTAAGGAGGTCTTGTTTCTGTAATTCAAATGCTAGATCAAGTTCTCCTTTGTTACTGTTCATGTTGGTTACTGGGTTTATAGAGTGTTCCATTTCTCTTCCTTAAGTCTGTGTTGACAACTGTGATCAGTTACGGTTCTTGGATCAAGTCGTTGATACATTAAAATACACAATGTTCTTTCTGACCCACAAACTTCCCACCTATTCCTCCTTATCCTGAAAGTACAGGCTTGATAAGAGCTTAAAATAGTATCAGGATGAGTGTCAGGTGTGCCAGCTGTAGTGCAGTAGCCCTTTGTGTACTTCTGTCCTGTGGTGGGTGTAACTTAGCCTGCTTCCTTGAATTATCTCTGCTTATATCACAACCTTGCTGTTTCATTCATACGGATTTAGGAAATTTATAGCTTAGCTAGCTTCACAACTTGTCTGTGTCTCCAGGCAGAGGAGGTTTTGTTGATTGTGGGAAGGATCCGGAAGAGTAAAGTTTAAATTAAGATGATTTTGTTTGGAGAAGTTAAGATGGTTTGGCTGATTTTTTTTTTTTTTTTTTTTTTTTTTGTTTGTTTGTTTGACAAACAGAATTTACAGATTCAGAAAAGGATGCTAATCGCTCTTTTCATAGAGCCAGTTTTGGGTTTTGGTTGACATCACATAGATAACTTGGTAATTGTCAAATAAAAGTTATAGGCTCTTTGGTATCCTGTGATTTCTTCTGTTTTCCAAGCATGGTCTCCAGTAAATTCTGAGCTAAGCTACACGTATCATCAATCTGTTGCTTAACGTGATATGTAAACCCCTAAATTTAAACTGTCTCAACACATTTTAGAAATATAATACATTGACTGTTTTACTTTAATCTGGCTGAAGCTGAGACAAAGGAATCTAGTGTTTGTTTTTTCCTCTCTTGTATTTATTTATCTGTATTTATTTATTTATATTTCTAGATGATTCCTTCACTAGATTTTTAGTAAAAGTTGCCTTACTCTGCTTGAAAGTCTTCTGGAGTGTTGCCCATTGCTCCTGTGTGTCCCTAGAAAAACGAGGGCACTTTCAGTGTGTAGTGTATGATAAGGTAATTGGGAATGGAACTTGGCTGCAATAAATAGCCTCTAACAAAGAGGCTTCTTCCAAGGAAAAGTGAGTGCATGACTGATTAGGTAGGGTTGCATGGGAGGAGGAAATGCAATGAAATATTTTTTTTTAAAGCTTTTATGTTATGGTGAGAATTTCCACCCTCTTCTCCCCTCCTGTTCCTTAGATTTGATGTAAAACCAGATGTAAACCAAACAGCTTTAATAAACCCTTTGGTGTACTTGATCCACATGAGTAGTTGAGCTTCAGTGCAGATTTGGTGGAGCACAAGCTGTTTGCTATTTTTGGTTATAGTTTAAATTAAAAAAGGAATGTTACACAAACACACTTTTCAGACAAAGAGACTCTTGTTGCAGAGGGCAGGTGAGAACGCGTGGAGGTTACAAATGGTAGAGCAGTATTATGACAGCTTGTTCTCAGCATAAATGCAAACAGGCTGTGTGACTGCAGTTGTTGTAAGGCAGTATTTAAATTCTAGTTTGTTTTTTTTATCATCTTCTGTGCTTGGGGGTGGGTATTGTCAAATGAGAACAAAGGAGTATTAGTACCAGAGTTACTTAGAGGCAACTATTTATTCAGATTGAAGAGAAAGACAAGGATTTTAGAACCACAAAAGATCCTAATGAAAAAATAATGGCTTGTAATTTCTTATAATTGGTTTAGAGCCTTGATTCATATCTAGTTGTGTAGAGGAGAGATATGTGCTCTTTGTCCTTTACTTTTTACTCTTCTAAAATCAAACAGCATTTTGTATCTTAGTGAAAGGTCTCTTCCAAACATTATGTTACAAGTAATGTGGTGTTGACAGTCATGTCTGAGTAGAGTTCAGCTGGTTGTAAGGGGATATATACACAGTCTGATATTTTCCTTGTTTTCTTTTATAAAATTGTTTATGCCTTATGAAAGTGTGCATGATGCTGTTGCCAAATGTTAAGGTGCCATGCCATTTTTACCTGTTTTAGGCTGGTGTGAAAGCTCTCAAAAAGCACAGTTAGGGGAACCAGTCCTGTAGGCTTTCCATATAATAGTTTCCTTTATGATAAAGCTAGTGATAGTTCTGCTGCTAGGATATACAAAATGACTGTTGCAATGTCTAAACTGACATAGTTTTCTATATGATTTCAATTTGTCTTTAGATCATAATATAGGATGGCACGATGAACTTGGGGGAAGTAGGTGATTTTCTGACCATACAGTACTTTTGGTCAGAAATGTCTGGAAATACTCTGTTGCAGTGAGGATACCAGTCCCCATTTCTGGTCTACAGCAGCTGTGTCTCACATCCTTTCCCCATACTCGTGTGCAGGGTCTGTATAGGGAGCAGCTGTGCTTGTGGGGATGGACCATGGTCACCAACTATAAATAGAGCTGTGTTAATAGGTATGATAAAGCCCCAGTTAGCAACTTTGGGAACTTTCTGAGGAGCAGACAGCACTGACTCCTGAGTTTAGCATGTAGAAAGGAGGGCTCCTGTAATGGACCTGAATGTACCTTTCATCCATCACTTTCCTATGTGCATTTGATTTTTAGAAAATTTGGTCTCTGCTTCTCTATCTCCAGAAGTATTTTATATTCAGTGATAGGGTATTTGTTTTAGAATGCCTTCAACACTAGCCTGCATGTTGGAAGCTGCTTGCCATGCAAGCAGGAACACAGAGAAAGATTACAGAAGAAAGGATCCATTTTTATGAAATCTATGCCTAAACTTATGAGCACACATAATTTTATTTTTAGGCTATAAAAAGAAATGGTTTCCTTTTCCTAATCTTCTGTGGCATAGTTTTCCATTAAAAATTAGAAACATGAAAGAATAAAAGTCTGCTTTTATTCTATAAAGAGATGAAAAAAAAGTTGGGAATAATCACTTTCAAGTGCTACTCTTGCTGTTTAGTCAGTAGAAGCTCTTTGAAAGTAAAGTAAAGCCAGTTTATAAAAACAAATGTGCTGTAGTAGTAATCCTTTGTCCAAGGAATGCTTGATCAACAAATCAGCCTAGAAGACATGCTCGCTATGTTTCAAACCTATAGTCAAGACAGTTTCACTAACCTGTAAAGAGTAAGAAATAATCTTCATCTGAAAAAGTGGCATTATCTGTTTAGATTAACACAGTTGAAGTTTTAGTTCAAAACAAAAGTGACAGAGTGGGATATTGGTGGAAAAGCTGATGGATGGAACTATTGTATTCTGTTCATTAAAATCTGGCATGCTAGGAAGTACTTTGATAATGTCATAGAATTTTAAAAATACTTTATGATCATTTGACTTAAGTTTTTTTTCTTTCGATTCTGTTCTTTGCTTCAGTATTAATAAAGTTAATTTACTTGAATCATACTAACAGTTATTACAATTATTTAGCAAGTCTTTTTATCAGTGGCTGCACATTTGCAAGCTAACTTTGTCTTTACAGAATGTTCAATAATACTGTGCATGCTCTAGAATGAGGCAAACCTTTAATATGGTTAACTTATATTGGAGGAACAAGGATTTGTGGTTAAAAATGGAGGTTTGCTGCTGTCTGCACAAAACAGTTTTGTTGCTTGCAAGATGAATATGTTGGCATGTTTCATTCTTTTATATTGAGCAATTCCAAATGATTTAAAAGCATATTCTCTTGAGAGCTAGTTTAGGAATATAATTTGCTTGATTTGAAAGAAAATGTCATATTTACACAAAAGACTGTGCAATGAATAAAACTATTAAAAATCTAAATAAACATGATAAATAATACATGCAAAGGACCAAGAGTAAACTCTGAAAAGACGCACATCTTAACCCATAGTACAAATGGAAAAAGAAGTCAGGAAGTGAATTTATGCGAGGGCTAAAACTTCCTGAGCAAGCAACCAGGTGACTGTCATCAGTGTTTTGTTAGTAATGTAGATGACTAAGAACATTTTTAATCTTTCTGGTTTGAGTGCAACCAAGGTATTCATTATTGAAATGTTTTTATATTTATCTCTAGCATATGATAAAACATTGAGCACTTTCACCATCATTTGCTCAGATTTCATGTTGGAATTAAAGAGCTATTCTGTCTTGTAATGGAAGATTTTTCCCCATAATCTGTTTCATTACCTAATTTTTAACATTGTGTGAAGTGAAATACATATTGAATGGTAATATTGACTTTATTATATTTATATCCTGCAAATATCTTGGCAGATCAGAAAATTGGTGAAGAAGTAATTGTTCATTTTAGTATATTTGGTTGTAATAATGATTACTTCCTCTAGTGTATCCAGTTCAGAGGTAGATTTAACTGCATTTCTTCCTACTATGATATAAGGCAATAAACTAAAGGGGAAGCATAGAAGTAGCAGATGCCTAAGAAACACATTTTTGGGGTATACAAAGAAAGATTATAGTATGTGGTAGCATATGTATTGAGCTAAATTTAATTTCTGATGGGTAAGGTTGCTGTGATCTGACTGTAAGAGGACCTTCATTTATATGTCTTGAATGGCCAAACAGTGGAGGTGTAATTTTAGTCTAGGTTTAGTCTGCGTTTAGTATCTGATGCATTGTATAGATCAGAACTTTGCTGGGGACCTGGACAGCCCACCTGATCAGCTGGTGTTTCACTGCTACTAGCTGGTTCTTGGCAAGCTGTGACTCTACAGTGGGAGAAAAATTTTTGGGAAAAATAACTAAATTTAATTTTTTTCTTCTACTTGTTACCACTTGTGGGAGAGTTCACAAAACATACCCTTGCTTTCCCCTAAGATAAAACAGTGAAACTATATGACTTTGAAATTTGAAGCAACAACAAAAAAGGAGATGATTCCTATCATCTGTACTATCTGTACCTATCATCTGTGTCAAGATTACCTTATTTATTCCACACTTCTTACTTGAAGGTATCACTAATACAAATTTGAGCCTTACTTTGTTTTGTCTGTGCTACTGAACAGATGTGTCTTTAGAAATATAATCCACAACCATATCTCATTGTAAATATTAGCCCCAGTTTTGCATCTACCTTGCACAATGCAAATGTCTCCTGGTGAGGAGGAATACTGAGTAATAAGGTATGGGAGTCTTATCAGCTCCTGATTAGCTGCTGTCTCTGTTTCTTGAGCTCCAATCCAAAGTATTGCACTGTGTCTGTTTATGTTGATATGACCACAGTGGAGAATATCAAGACTCTCTTGAGAAAGTACTTGACATATCTCAGGACTGGATTAGACATGGGGTACTGATGGCAGAAAGAGAAGGATCCATGGGCTTGTTTATGAGTGCGTAAAATAAGGGTCTCTTGCAAATGCTGATTAATTATATCTGGGACCTAGTGTTCACCTTTTTTCTAGTATCTGTTTACTAACTTACATTCTTGGTTTAGGAGAAGTATTTCCCAATTTTGTGCTCCCACAAACCCCAAACCACACACTGCCACTTGCTCCCCTCCTTTTTCCTCTCTCCCTCCCTGCTGCCGCAGGTTGGAGAGGAGAATTGGTGGCACAAAAGGCACAGGTAGAACAATTTACTGGAAGCAACAATGAGAGAAGAAAATGAACAGGGGCAGTAACAATGTTAATAACAAAAGTTTACAAAAGGGAGAGTGCAGAGCTTGACCTGATCACAGCCATGTTCCTCTGGCTCAGGGCCAGTGTTTCCACCACTCTGACCAGAAGGACCTGAGGTGGAATGGAATAACATTGGAGTCCTGGCCATGCCAGTCCCCATCCCAGCTACTGCAGAAATTAACCCTGCCCTGGCTGGAACCCGGACACACATTCAAAGAAGTGTAGCCTACATACTTCGTAGAAAACCTGTGATCATTCCCTAGCTTGTGTAGAGGATTATTCTATGACAAATTCTAGTCTTGATTACAGTAAGAATAAAGAAACATTTAAATCATCTTAATTGTTTCTTGTGTGGGTGCTAAGCTTCAGTAATGTTCCGAAGGCTTTTACTAACCTCTTTATTTGTCCTGAAAAAAACCCAAACACCTTCATTGGTTCTAGATCAGAAATCTTGTTACTTTTGTTAGCTATCCCTCTTAAAATAGGACATTTTGGGCAATAGAGCTTTGTTTAAGGAATGACTGCATGTGAAAAAAAATTGTCTCCCATTACAAGTTAAAGGGCATTAATGTAAGACAGATAAATCTATTAGCATCTGTTTTCAAATTGTTCCGATGGAAGATGGTCCTTAGCCAACAGAATATTTTGTGGACTCATTTCAGAGTTGATTCTGAGTCATGACTGTTTGTCATGGGAAGTATTAAATACAAGGTCAGTAATAAAACGTCTTGTACCCGAGAACATTCGTTAGAACAATGTTTAATTTTTTTTAAAAAGCAATCATTAATTGGTGAGACCTGACAGGTGTATATCCTAGAGCAGGCCTTTAATTCCAACTGCTCTCCAGTGGGAGAATGTGAAAAGACAAAGAGAAAACACCTTCAGATGTTTTTCATGTCAGCATTTTAAACAGTTTATGGGGGTATAGAGAATTAGTCATTGTGTGACTTGTAAAAAAATTAAATTATTGTGTTACCAGATTACTTCAAGGTTTAGTATCAAAATCCCTGAACACCTTTCTTATTTTTGGAAAACACTTAGTTTTGGCAGAAGAAAAATAATTCTTTAAATCAAAGTTAAAAGTTTCAGCAAATATGGTGTGTAAGCCTTCCAACCAAACACTTAGACTAGAGCTGTAGAAGTTGTATTTAATACTCTATGAATGTCATGCATGTTAAAGGAAGATATAATGCAACAAGTAGAGCCTGAAAATGTTTGTTTGTTCAGATTTACAGCCTGTTGTGAAAATCCTGAAGTGGAGAACCTGTGTTCCAACTGTTGTTTGTCATTAAAAATGATGACAGTCTCTGTTAAGAACATCTGCTTGCCTAATGTGCCAGCAATAAAGGAGATGTCTATGTTATGTTAACTTAGCTTGTTTTTGTCTCTTCATTTCTAAGTATTTGGTTTTAAAATACTAGAAAAAAATAATCTTTTTGTAATGAAGTATTGTTCTAGCTTTCCACTCTGAAACACTATAATAGGAAAAGCACATATTCAGTTGCTAGATCATCTCAGTAATGCTGAGTTGGTCATAACGAATAGGCTGTCTGTATTTTTTGTTGTGAATTTAAACAGCTACGCTTTATTTCTAGTTAGGTTATTTTTTAGTGGTTGCCTGAGTCATAGTAGGTCACTTAAATGTAAGTATTACACCATTTAATTTACAGTACAGCAGTTCTAGGTTTTTCTAGAATTAATAGTAGTATTTACAGTTACATGCTTTTTGGTTATAGCAGCAGAGTAATGGTGGGTGATAGGAGTGCTGATAAAGACTTGTGTCTAACTTCATAAGAATTTTTAATCCACTTCATTAGTGCATCTTACTGACAGCTCATTCCCAGTGGCTAATGCTCCAGTGGTTTTACAGCTTAATGATACATATTCTGTGCTGAAATTGGGAAAATACAGAAAATGTGGCATGTGTAGCCAATTATTTTGTCTTCCTAAGAAGGTCATATATCAGCAGGCTGAAATCCTCTCCTCCAGTATTTTTTTTAGTAGGCTTCTTTAATATGGCAGACTGGAAGACTGTATTGTACTATTTTGTTCAGATCTCTGCATATCCTTTTTACTCCTTAATTCATAGCCGTAGCAAATACACAAAGATTAAAAGCACAAAAAAAAACCAAAAACCCAAATCCCAAAAGTATGTAGCATCCTGTTCATGTGTTTCCTTTTACTGTTAATCCCTATAATTAATGCCCTATGAGGAATGGGGCTCTAATCACTTACAGAGCACAGTCATGTAAGCGGGCAGGGCTCGTCTGGGGGGTGTTCAGCAGGATGGAGCAGGGGGGACCCAGTCAGTGCCCAGCTGTCCTCCAGCTTATGTGGGTTCATTAACTACACCCATGTATGACTGACAGGCTTGTCATGATTGTCAGAAAGGAATCTTGCCTTCTGAAGTTGTCCTAAGTGCCATTGAGAAAGACAGTCTTATTTTCTCTCATGTTTCCTCTTCCATTGGGAGGAAGAAAAGAATGGGGGAGGGAAGCTGTCCTGTGAGGATCGTGGATCTTGGCAGTCACTTTGAAATAATCTTTAGTTAATCCCAATGCCAGGAAGAGATGTGTTTGAGCACCACATACCAGTTTTTTAGTAGCTCAAGAGGAATATGAATACAAAATGCTTTTCTGAAAGTGCAGAAGGTTTTTTCAGTGTTTTAATTTGTTTGCACTGCATGAGTTTAGTGTTATTAATGCTAAACTGTCATGGGTAACCTAAAAGATAAACATAGTTTTTTAGAATCCTCCAATATATCTTTAAATGGACTCAGAGGACAGATTTTTGGGTATTTGTTTTAAAAATCAGTCCTTAATGATTTCTGGGAATGCAGTTTGTTATTGGAGTGGATGACTGAAAGGACTTTTGACATACCTTCTCCAAAACTATAGGCCCAGTGCACCCAGTTTACTGGGAAGGGTATAGCTAGGGAAATATTAGTGAAATGAACTAGCTTATGTTTGCTCAGTGTAAACAAAGCAACAAAAAAGAGCAAGACCCATCTCTTAGTATCTGTTTTAACATGGTCAAAGTGTCTAGTGGCTAAATCCTTCAAACACAGTTGAACAGAAGAGTCCTATCTGTTACACAAGTTTGAGGCACTTGTTGGGAAAAAGAGACATGTAAATGTTTTATTTGCATTTTGTTTTCGAGTAATGTACTATTTAGAAAGTCTTTCCAAGGCAGTCTTTTCCTTAGACAGTTATTTGATCACACTTGTTTTAAGCCTATTAAGGAGTTCTGTTTGCCTTGTGCTTGTTGTTCCTAAATAAGCTGGGAGTGAGCACATAAACCTGAGAGTAAAATCAGCTGAAATCTCTGAAGACATTTAAGTTGTGGATATTCATGGATATGCAATTTAGGATACCTATCATATCCTTCTGTACCCTTGTGGAATGCCAGTTCCATGAATGCTGGCCATTTACTGTATTTAGAGCAGGAAGAGTCACTGGAAAATTGGTGTATGGGTTAGAGTTGCCAAGAAAAGGGAAAAAAAAGTCTCAAAGGATGTTTCATGTTCTTTTTTACCTCTATGTATACTTGTGTCTCTCTCTTACATCTTTCCTGTGTGGTAGCCTTTCTTGTTTGTTTTAAAAAGCTTAGCTAAGAATCTGGAGTGAAAGCAAATGGAAAGGCAGTGCTGATTTTAGTACAGCTCCCATATATTCTATTCCTGGATTTTCAATTTGCTTTGTGTAACAGCAGATGGTCCATCAATTGTTTCATTATTCTTTTGAGAGTCTGACCCTCTATAGAGGGTGTGTGCTTTAGTGGAAAAAGAATAACTGAAGTAGGTCTGTTTGTAGTGGATGTAACTCACTTTATTAAGCTGTTGATGACCTCTGCAATTCTAGCTCTTAAGATTTTTTATTTGAATGCTTGATAATAGTGTGTAAATTCTGTCATCAAGGTGTTTTTTTCTTTGTTGAAGTGTCAAGAGTAGTTTAGATTCAAAAGGACTGTTCACTGCCATAAGTGCTGTTTTGTGAAATGGCATAATTTTACCATATGCCTTGGGTTTCGTTTGAGATACTATGAAAAAGCAGTGTGAGTGCTTTCAAAGAGACATTCCTGCTGTCCCACATTAACCATGAGAGCTTTCAGCTAAGCTTCCCAGGAAGACATCAACATATGTGTACACAATGTGTGTATTATATTGGCGCCCACTCACAGTGTTAAAGATGTGTCAGCATTTCCAGAATAGTTCCCTATTTTAAGAGACTTGTTTTAGCCTGCATGTGAAAGTTGTCTGTTATGGAACTTTACACAGAGTCTCAGCCATTGTAGTTTTCAAGTGTGATTTTTTTGCCAGGTGAATATAAGCTGAATTAAATTAATGTGTGCAAATTGAATGGAATACATCTAGAGTCATGGTATCATGATCGACTCTTTAACTCTAAAGCAGTACCTTATCATTAAGCGTACCGAAGCTGTAGTGGATACCACTATTTTTTAAGAATTGTAGGAGATTTGTGGTAAAAGAAGATGGGCTTGGGCTTGTGACTGTTGTCTAGGCTGAAAAGCAATTCATGTTTTTCTAGTATTCATGTGTTGAGTATGGGGAACTTCCAGTTCAACTGACTTTCTTTCAGTTGATTGAGGTTCCATCGTTATAATAGTCTAGAATTAATTGGTGTTGCCCTTACTTGTGACATCAGTCTTTTTTTATATATACTGAAAAATGGGGTAAGTCTGTGGCATATTTTTTGTATTTAAACTGTGTTTCCCCCAAGTTACAGTGTTTTCATGCTAGAAGCCTTTGCCTGATTAAGAAACCATCTTGTTTTGTACATGTAGCAGAGCAAACCAGGGGACAGGACACGCTGATTCTGTAGTGTGTGGGTGGCTGTGTAGGACCAGAGTTCAGACTGGATGTTGAAACAGGCAGACTTCAAACATTTCAGTTTGTGTGCAAGAACAATAACTTGCTACTATAGTTTGAAAAGCTACATGCCATAAACAAAATGTTGTTGTGTTATAGCTTGGGATTTACTTATGTGTGATTATATTTGCTGGACAGAAGTTTGATTTTAAATGAATGTGTTTTGAGCCCTCTTTAGCTGAATGACATCCACAAGCCTCCATATAAATGGCAAATGGTTTCATTTGAGTAACAGCAGGCCAATAAGACAAGCCTGCAGTTTGAAGATAAGCAAATCAATGTTCTTCCACATTCTGAAATCCGAATTGAGAACCGACACCCCTGGAAAGAGCTCCTCTGTGCATCCCTGATAGGAAAGGTGAGTGGGCGGGACATTGCTGTAAAAACCCTGCTCGTGTGCAGCTCTACTGATCACATTAGGACATTCAGTGGTTTCTGCAGTGGTAGATTATTCTAATTACTGTTTTATATGGAATGAATCCTGTTCGTGGCTTACTTGAATCTCTTGAGAGGAACTAGATATGCAATACATCAGGTAATATGCATAGTGACAGCAAGTATGCAAATTGCTGGCCTTAGTTTTTGTGCTTCCCTTAGGAATAATGAGTTAGTATTGATAAAAGAATATTGAATTGACATAAACTTGAGATTTTCTGTTTCTGTTCTGAAACTCCCACCAACTAGCTATTACCCATCTGCAAACATCAAAGTATCTTCTGGAACCTGAAACTTTTACTGCAAAGGACAATGAGCCCAGATGTTGCAAGAGCTTATCCTCTGTGAGCTGGAGAGGTTAAACCCTGAAGCAAACAGTAGTGTAACCTCTTGTCCCTTTTTGGGAGTGGGTGGAGTTTGCAGGGGAAAGAATTATCCAGGTGATGACCTGGTCTTGGATGTAATCAGGTAACTAGCAGGGCTCATAACACATCATTGTGTTGGGTATGCAATCCAACTTGCCTTCTGATTAGATGAATCACTGTAGTCTGAGTTCCTTTTAATGTTCGTCCAGGAGAGTTGCGTGTCTGTAATGAAGCCTACAGGTCGCTAAGGCATTAAATCTTGTGTAAAGATCTAACTTAGAGTGCAATAAATGTGTGTAGATGGTCAGCCACTACTGTGTCCTGCAGTAAATAGCTTTGCAGGATGATGGCTATAATTTGTGATTAGAAGGTCTGTGTCCTATTTTCTTCATCTGCAAAATGTGATTGTTTATGTAATTTATTAATGCTTGTAAGTGCTTCTGTCTTTTTAGCATCAGACTGCACTGTTCTTGGGTTAAATTCCTATGGCTGATGCCTAAGCTCATATTTACATGTTTCCTCTGAATGGTCCACATCAGAGATGGAGGGAACTTGCACAAACCTCAGACAAAATCAAAACTTCTTTAGGCCTGTACTTTTTAAGATACCATCTAATAATACTTGAAAAAGTGATGGGCGCATATTCAAGTCTGAGTGTTTGACGATATTCTGGAAGTTTGAGAGTAATTTAAGTTTCATATAGATTTGATTCTGCTTAATAAAGTGTACGTGATAGCTTACTAGTTTTATGTAGCCTTTTGGAGTGTTTCATAAAGACCATACACTTTCTGGGTTTAATATTACAAAATGAATTTTCATTTATAAGAGCATGCTCCTTTCAAGAGTAACTAGATGGATGATAAAATGCACACCAATCATGATAACAAAAAAAGATGTTTGAATAGCCTTGAATTAGTCATATTTCTTATTTTGCAACTACTTTCATTTCTGTGAAAGTCCTACATACCCTGGAGCTCCCACTATAATGGTTCTGCCTCATTTTCATAATTAGCCTTCCCTCCCCGCTGCAGTGTTGCTAAAATGTCCCCAGGGTTCCTTCTTCCACAAGGTTTGATTCCCCTGTGAATCTAGGATGACTGTATAGCCCCCTGGGGAGAAAAAATAATATAGTCAGCAAATACAGCTGTCCATGACTGCAGTGTTATAACACAGTCTTACACTGACAGCTGAGATTTTATATACTCTTTAGGTTCTAATAGAGAGAACTAAGTCGTAATAATGCTGTCCCATCAAGGACTATTCAAACAATCACATGCACTTAAATAGATACTCTTTCATCTTTGAATAACTAGAGAACACTTCTATTTTGCCAGTCCAGCAAATGTTCACCAGACCTTCACAAAAAGCTTACTTTATTCTTTTTGATGTTGTTAATATTTGAGTGGCAGTTTTATTTGTGCAGTACTTTAACTCTTCAAAGTGGTGTTACAGAGGGTAGTTAGATTTTTATGTTCAGAGAGATTTATTTTTAAACAACCATACTTTAGCTTTTTAACTTAGATACTTGATTATGCTGAGAGTTTTGCTTTGCTTCACAATTCCATGTGCCCTGTCTAGTATAATTTGTTTGAAGAAATCTTGCACATGAACCATTATAAGTGTTTGATACAGCCTGAATTCGTGCTTTCCAAATTAAATAGTGGAAACCTTCTCTCACTGTTCTGTTCCCAGCAAAATATCAATAAGATTTTATCTGCAAATTAATTTGAAATTAATTTCCAAAAATTGATTTGAAATTGGTTTCCAAAATTGGGAGGCAAAGCAATGCAAAGCAAAAAAGATGAGTGTTAAAAGAAGACAAGTTTACTTCTACTTCTCATTAAGTGGACTTGGTGCAGTGGGAGTTGGGATATATTACACTGGGCTTTGTGTTGCTCTTGTAACAGTCTTAAAAGGTCTTAAGTATGACCAGAGAGGGTCAGAAGAGAAAAGCATGCAGAGGAAGAGTGAAAGAGGGGCAAGATACATGAAGTCCTGACTGACCCATCCGCAAACCTGATATCTTTGTGGCATAGGACTTTTTGGCAAATCAGTAAGCATGACGTGAATAGCATTATTCTGTTTCCTGTTATAACATTTAGTAGCCCATGATCAGTTACTTAGTTTGTGTAAAAGCAAATGACCCCTCAGATTTCCTTCTCTTTGAATCTCTTTTGATGGATGGTGGCATAGTCATTTAGAATAGTTAGTCAAATTTATTAGGAGTTCATGAGAAAAACACACAAAATGCATGTCTTAATATCCCCTAGCTATATATCACCTCAGAGTTTTGTTCCTGAAAAATCAACATTTAGTCAATAGCTCTCTCCAAGGAGTGCTTCAAGTGTGTAATTTGATTTGATTCCATTTGGTTTATGGTACCTACTTAATCTGGAATTTGTGGGTAAATTGAAGAATTAACTAAGTTTATGTACCTCTTTTAAGTCAAAGCTAGTTGGAGGGTTTGAGTGTTCTTTGCAGTGAAGAATGAAGTAAGATTTATTAGACAGCTGAATGTCTATTCAAATCTAATTTACTCACCAGTAAGTTCTAATTTGTTGTGTGTTCATTTTAACTTAAAGTGATCTAATTAAAATGCTTTGGATTAATTTTTTCTGTCCCATACCATAAGTTTTAAAGGAAATGCTGGACAATGGCTGCTGTCCAGAAATCTCCTGAATTGTGAGACCCAAACCTGCTGATTCTGCTACTCCGGCCACCATTCCTTCCAAAAGCCGTTTGTTGTTAGTGCATGCTTTTGGATGTCAGTGCGACTTCTGGTTTACAGGAAAAATGTACTTATTTTCAGGGCAAAGGCTGCCTCAGTAACATATCTGAAGAATACAGTGCATCACAATTTGTCAACACTCAGTTTTGTTTCTGTGAAAGGTGGTATTATCCCAATGTATTTGAAGTGAGTTATACTCTATGTGAGTTTAGTGAAGTTATACTCTATGTGTAATACTGACAGAGGGATCAACTTAAGGGTGAAAAAACTTGAGCTTTTGCTTTTCTCATATGGAACTGTTTTGAATTGGAGTGCGTCGGGAAAAAATCCCAGCTGACTCAAAATATAACAGAGAGCTGCATTCTATGGTTTTCATTATATTACTTATCTCACTGTTGGAGATGCAACTGCTCTAAATTTTAATATCTGACTTAACAAAATAGTTTTTACATCTGTTTAATTTTTGCATCATTATTTTAATAAGTTTATATGATGAGTTAGTTTATATCCAAGTTAACATATGTGTTCATGTCTGTCTAAAATGTCACAAAAGATGAATGCACTTTTAAGACATGGTTTTTTTAAACATTATTTTAAAATAATTGTTGCATTGTGTTTCTGAAAGTTGATTCAGAATCACATCTAGTAATGTTCAACGTGAAGATAAAGACTTGGAAACATTTGATTCCCACCCTCACATGCCACTGGTTTATATATTTTACACAAAGACTGACCTGTTGGCATTATGTGTGAAAAAAGTACAAGTGGGATTTTGGTCATATTCCTGACTTTTATATGGTATTTAGTTCTTAATACAAAAGTGCTTTTAGATTTTTCTTCAACTAGAATTTGTGAAAATTGAGATACAGAGAGGTGTGAAAGTAATTTTCCTAGGATTATGTAGCTTGTTCAGAGCAGTGTCAGGAAGTGTCTCCTTCTCTTCAGGCTCTTGCTTTGATTTCTGTGTTATATCATGCTAAAGATTTTTCTCTTTCCATATTTTTATTAAAAAGGGGACAGTACATAAGAAGATATTTTTCTTTGTTAAACCCCTTTCTGATCTAGGGATTTGCTGTAAGACCAGGATGATCTTTCCTGGAGAAACCAGCACACTGGATATAGAGTTACTAGGACAAATTTGCTTTTCATGTGGATAGCGACCAAGCTGGATTAAAAACTCTTTAGACATTGCCTGGCATCAAGCATATACACAGTGGATATAATGAATAATAGTAGAACCACATTACATAACTAAATTTCCATTAAACATTAGATTTTTCTGATTTCAGTTATTGAGCACAGCAGGAGTAAGTGAACTTATAAACATTTATTTTTAACTGCTTGAAAACAGGAGAGTGGACTTAGTTTCTGCTATAGTAACAGGAAATAGAGCATTTTGGAGTTAGTTATGTGTAGTACAGGTAAGATGCAATGCCATGTGTAACAGCATGTGAAAAAGGTGCCAAGTTGAGCAATAGGCATCAATGACTCACTCATGATTAAACCTACATTCATATCACCACTCTTGTATCTAAGTATTCAGAAGTCTGTGAAGAGGAAGTGAAGGTTTTAAAGCCAAATTGAACAGTTTATATTTCCAAAGGTCACACTGAATTTTGTCTTCATCTGTACTGAATGAAAAAATGCTGTTCTCAAAAGGATCTTCCCCTTAGAACAGAAATGGTTCTCCTGGAGCTGGCTGGTGTTGCTGTGCCTGGCTGAGTGTAGGGAATGCTGCAGCGTCTTATGTCGAGTGTTTCCATTTTCACTGCAGAGATGCTTCCAGCTGAACTGCAACTCTTGAACAGATAGTACTCCAGGACACAGCTGGGGACACATGGAAAGTCGTTTTAAACTTCGATTCACAGCTTGGGAATTGAGTCTCGTGGGAATCTTATCTCTTACTCCTCTTTGAGTTGATATTTATTTAGTTAGCTTTCTATAATGGAAATTCGGTCTTTTTCTGAAAAAGTGATGTTAGCATTCAACAATCAACTCCTCAATTTTGCTTCTTGTCAGACTTGCATTTCCAAGTGGACGTGCTGATCTTAGGATTTGCATAACTGAAGTTGGAAAGGACCTCTGGAGATCATATGGTTCAACCCCCCTGCTCAAGCAGGGCCACCTGCAGCCAGTTGCCCAGGGACAGGGGGTGGAGCGGGGAGAGAAATAATTAATTTTCTTTACGAGTTCAAGGGAAGGTCCATGTCCTGTATTTTATTTTGGTTCTTGCAAACCAAATGAGAGCAGAGAGCTATGAGAGCAGTCATAGCTATGTATAAATAACTGCCCTAAAATACTGTCTATTTTAATGTTGTGGCAGCTGGCATCAGATAATTTTTTTCTTTTTTTTTTTTCTTGTACTAGACTGGTTTCAGTTTAACACTTACCGAGTATGTATCACATAGACTCATGTGAGTGAAGTTAACAGGATGTCTGTTGATAACAGAGATTTCCTGTCCCTTTCTCCCCCTGCCACCTTTTTTTTTCCTTCTGTGGGGAGCTTGAGGGTGTGGATACCTCTGATGCTGCCTTTGCTGAGCTATGATCCACTGCATGTGTTTAATGGGTACCAGCTGGATGACAGTATTACTGAAAACAGGCTCACAGAAAAGGTAAAGCTCGTAGAGCCACACAGAGAAATTTGGTTTTAAATGACTGGAGAGGAGACCTCCCTGCACACTTTAGTTTGGGTAAGGTGACATATGAGAATGGAGCAATGTTGGCACAGAGGAGGAACGCAGTGTGAGAGAAGGTCCACTGAAAAAGATGTTTCCTGGTAATGAGGAAGTGGCTAAGGCACCTTGAGTTCTATTCAGTCTTTAAGCTATAAAAGTTGTTGAGCTAACAAAATTCCATTTTTGAGGGAAGAAGGCAGCTACCATGATGCAGGGTTAATTGATTTTGTCTGCTAATTTATGTTTGATACAGAAGAGCGTGTGTGGGAGGACAGATAGAGATAGTGCTGAAGGCAGTCTTGTCCCCAATATATTGCAGCTGTGTTAGTTACCAAAGAGTGGGAACAGCATTGCCCTCACAGCTATGGGTGTGATAAAAGAGTGAGTTAGCTGATAGAGAGTCAGTTGGAGTCTGCTGGTCATGCTGTGAGGAGGAAGGGACAGGAGGTTGTGTGAGGGACAGAAAGGGTAAGATGTTGTACAAGGGACAGACAGGGTGGCTATACTAGGGACAGGAAGGACCTAGCTAGAACTGCAGAAGGAAGAGAGAAGGAGAGAAAGAGCCAGAGCTGTGTGGAGCTGCCCATGGGAGGCTACATAGAAAAGGTATGAGATACTTCTAGATAACAAGGTGCTGATGCTTGAAGCCTTTTTCGATGTCAGTCATACTTCCTCCGTCAAGCATGTACAGTTGAACTGCAAGGAAGCAGATTGTAGATGGAGGACCAAAGCCTTACCAAAATGATGTAAATAGGTAAAAAACAATAATATAATTTTCTTTTTTTTCCTTTTTCAGCCATGCAGTAAGCATAGGCTGTTGGGCCTCTTTAGTCTAAAATCAGCATGTGACTTCCAAAATAAAAGTGCACAGAGCAAGATCTTTGAGACAGAGCCACATGGCTTTCTCACCCCTAGTTTGAATAGTGAAGAACCATGGAAGCAACCTGTAATCTAGGTGTGTTTCAAACAGAGGGCATTGTTAGTAACATTTAGATGTACGTAAGAAAAGGTGGGGTTACAGAAAGTCTGGAGAAATCCTATGGCATTTCATGGAAGGGTATTTCTGAAGATGGGAGACTAATGCCTGGAAGTCCTTCATTGTAAGTGGCCTGTCCATGTTGAAGGTGAGTGTAGCCCATCTAAGGCTGTACTTCAAAACTCTTCAGCCGTGCAGATTTTTAAGCTGCAGGGTTTAGTTATGCTTAGAAGAGCAGAATATTAATTTGCTAGACTATAAATATAACACAGTGAGAGACTGATGTTTTAAAGCTCAGGATGTATTCTGATGTGTAAGACACTCTTATTTCCTTGAAGAGCTGCTAACGAACTCGGGTCTCCAATTCACGTGTACTTCTACTAATTGGAAATAACTCCAGAGATATTCTTGACCAGTCCCTTGATTTGACTCCCAGGGGCTTCGTTTCTCACATTGTGTTCTGAGGGGAAGTATATAGTACAAACAAATCGTCCAAGGAAGGTAACTAAGGACTAACTACCTGAGCTGCTCCATTATGCCTGCTGACATGAAGTTTCAATCCACTAGGTTACAAATAGTGAGATTGTAGCCTCAGTGACACAATTTACATGCACAAGTTTGTTAGCAAATGGCGTGTTTGTCAGTGAAACACAGAAACCTGGCTTGAAATTTTGACAGGCACGTAGAGATTTAAATTTCTGAGATACTTCTACTCTGCATGTTTTTTTGTGTTTCTTTTTAATATGGCAAGTATTGTAACTCATTGGGGTTTTAGTTCTCTGCTAAATCATTTCTTTGTATTCAATACAAGGTGTTCACAGTTTCTGGCCAACATTTGGAAATACTTCTGTTTGTGCTTAGGCAATTGCTAGATGTGTGTATAGTTAAGTTCTTTACATGCACGCACGTTATTATCATTCCTGCCCATGGTGGGGGTTCTGTGTGTTTAGTTGTCTGTCAAATTTACCACATTTAGAATTTGAAAGCAAAGGCATAAACTTGTAATATGTATGTAGAGGGAACTAAGATTTTTATGAAGAAGAATGTATAATTTTAAATCAGGTTCCTCTTTAGATATTTTGGGTTTGGGTGTTGTAAAAATGAATATAATGCTTCCAGACCACCTTCTGTGAAGTTTTTCTAGAACTATATAAGAATAAAATATTAGATTGCCTTCTGTTAAAAAAAAAGTGTACAGAACATTAGCTTTTGAAGATAGTTAAAATCTCAAATGTAAATGTTCTGTTTATTTCCATAAAATACGTTTTCAGTCACGTTGTATAACTTTTGCCTACAAAAAGCTCTGTTATTTTGAATAATCATTACTCCCAATCTGATGCTGCTGTTGAATTAAATTTTATATTCTAATCTTTAAAAATATTGATGTCTATGTTCCTTCTTGTCATAATGTTTTTCTGGTTTTTACTGTAATTTTCTGGTTTTTACTGTAAATGTTATGTCTGTGGTATTCAAAGTAAGCTGTTCTGTAGGGCGAAATAATTTTAAATGCCCTATGATGACACGTAACTCTTTTAGCAATAGTGTGCAGTTCTAGTTTTATGCTTTTTAAACTTGGAGACTTCAATATATGAAACTTCAATATCCTGAGACTTTTCATGATTCCTTTAATACAGCTATTTCTTTTTTGAAATTTCTTGTGGCTCAGTAAGTAGAGGATATTATTGACACTGCCCCTCCCAGAACCCTTCTTTAAAGATTCAGTGGGTCCTTCACTGAATTTCCTTCTGTCAGAGCCCTACCACTAAGCACCATCATTGTTGGTAAAGCAGGCTTCTGGCAGTAAGTAGAGCAGTCTTGTAAGCAGGCTGTGAGGGAATCCATGCCTTAAAACATAAGGTAAATTAAACCAGTGAGGATTTATCTGTGCGTGTCAATGCCAGCTATGAGCAAGAGGTTGTGGAAACTGAGGTGCAGCCCCTGGTCCAGCACCTCCAGCTGCAGGAAAGCTGTGCCTCCCTCAGGTGGTTTTGTATCTCATCCTAACACTCTCCACAGCACCTTCTCCATAACTGCTTACCTTCAGTTCACATTTTTTGCATTTTCTCTGTTTATTGCGCTTCAGCAAACAGTTTGCCATTAATGTTCTGGGCTGTGAAAGGCACATAGTGTATAGAATCTGTAACAGTTGTGTCCTTCAGTGCAGAGTGAAGGCCAGCTTTCATGAAGTTGGGAAGTCTGCTCTGTAGAGGCCAAAGTTGTGCCAAGCAGCAGCACAGAGCATGTCAGTTCAACAACGTCTGCTGCCAGAGAGCTCAAAGAATGACTGTCCTCCTGCTTTTGCTGAAAATAGCAGGCAGGTTTATACCTCGCTGTAACAGCTGTTCGTCTCTATGTATAGTGCCAGTAAAAAGAAATATTTGTCATGGTCTGCTTCCTCCCTGTGAGATGTTTGCATGAATTCTGCTAGCACAGCAGTCTGAACTACATTTCAAATACTGTTGATTAAATCTTGCCTTGACACAGGCAGCCCCTTATTGAGCTGTTAGTGATTATGTGCTGAGCAGGAGCCTGTCCAGAGTTCTAAACTTCCTCTCCCCTCGTCGACCTGCAAGACAAAAGTCAATGGGCTGCAGTGTATGGGAAGGTATTCAGGGTACTATTGCTTTACAGAAGTCTAGGAATTCTGTAGGTTTCTAACTGTTTTAAAAGAGATATTTAAGCTTAAATTAGTGAAACTTTTGTAGCATTTGTGGTTTCTTTTACCCATGCCAAGTGTAGGGTGAAACTTTGTAAGCTGTGAAAGTTTAAGCTTGTGTTCCCCTTTTCACTTCTAGACCAGCTCTCTTGTGCCTGTTAAGCTGATTAGTTTTCCTCTGTGTGTATAAGGAAATGTTATTGGAACTGTGGGACTGTATCCTGAGTATGATTCAGTCAGGGTATTTGTGTCCTTGCTTGACTAGCATATTTTTTTGAGCATCAAGCATGCAAATAACTAGCTGAGCCTTTATGAACACTGTTAGTTGCTTCCAAAAGGGATGATGCTTCTGTTTTGTTTCAAAGTTAAGAATGTGCTTTGCTAAATCTGGTGTTTAAAGCAAGTAACATTTTCTGAAAATTGAGATACCCATCATATGACATGTACTGATGAAGATTGAGCAATTAATTTGAGAGTACTCAGGCATGAGTTTATAATAGTCAATGACAATCATAGTGAACTGAGGCTATTTGGTATAATTAATTTTCCATATATAAACATTGTTTAAAGTTTCCTACATGGTCTTGCTTTGCTCTGGTATTCTTCTATACTGTTACCCTGTTCTCAGATTTTTAATGTAAATGAATATGTATATTTTGAAAGTTCTGGGTCTTTCACAGACTGACCTGGCATCAGGATCAACTAAAATACCAATAGATATTTGCACCTTATTAAATTAAATGAAGCATAAACGTCTTCATATCTCATCAGCTTTCTTCTTAGATTATCACAGTGTGATACTACTGATCATGCATTTATTCCTGGAATTAATGAGTCATGTGATTCCTCACATAATTATTTATGTTGAATTAATTCTGTAAAATAGGAAAAGAATCACAGAATCGCAGAATGTTTGAGGTTGTAAGGGACCTCTGGAGCTCATCTGTTCCAACACCCTTCTCAAGAAGGGCCATTTAGAGCCAGCTGCCCACAAATATTTCCGGGGGTGGAGGCTGTGACAGTGCTTGGTTACTCTCACAGTAAAAAAGTGTTTCCTGATGTTGAGAGTGAACCTCCTGTGTTTCAGCCTGTATTAACTGCTTTGAGCTTATATTTCTCCTCCTTGCACCCTTTATTTAGGTATTTTTCCACACTGATGGCATTTCACCTCAGCCTTGTCTTCTCCAGTCTCAATTATCTTGGCTGTCTCATGTGAAATGCTCCAGTCCCTCGATCTTCATGGCTCCTTGTTGAACTTTCTGCAGTAGCTCTGTTTCTCTCTTGTAGGGGAGAGCCCAGAACTGGGTGTGAGCTCACACATGCGGAGTAGAGAGGAAGGGTCACTGGATGGTAGCACTCCTAATGCAAGACAGCATGGCATTGACCCTGCTGGCTGCAAGGGCATGTTCCTGGCTTGTGTTCAGCTCGGTCTCCAGCAGGACCTCACATCCTTTTCTGAAAGCTGCCTTCCAGCTGCATGGGGTAGTGTCTCCTCAGGAGCAGGGCCTGGCATTTCTCCTGTTGAACCGCCTGAGGTTCCTGACCGCCCATTGTCGAGGTCCTCTGGATGGAAGCACCACCCTCTGGTGTATTGGCCACTTCTGCCCCTTTCTGTGTTGCCTGCAGACTTGTGTCCTCATGTGAAAGCCTTTGGGCCTTCCTCTTCTGGTTTGTACAGAGCCTGACAAACAAAGGCCTCCGTTTTGTTTGGGGGCTCTCTGTGCTAAATTAACAGGAATAATAATGTCTTCAGAAGACAGAAGCAATGATAAGCACACCAATTGATGTTCAATGCAATGATTGTGCTAGTGACGGGAACTGGCCAGCAGGAGAAATTCTTTTTGCTGAAACAGACTAATGAAGTAAAACTTGTAGTGATACAGAAACAGAAGTTGAATTGCAAAGTAGTCTGAGATATTTACCAAAGTATTTCCATTTTATTCAGGGAAACTTTTGGCCACTAGATATTTTTTTTCGTGCTGAGGTTCTCTGGGAGCACTCTTTTGCTATTCTGTCCCTGCTGAGTTATTTTGTGATGGGTGAATTTATTTTTAAGCATTTGATTTTGATTTTGTTTTCTAGACTATATTGTTGTCTAATAAATTTTCTAACATTTGTATTTGTAATAGAAAACTACAGCTACTTGCAGTTTCTGTAAATATTTCTGGCTAGTCAAACAAAAACATCAGTCAATTAAAATGAGAATTGTTTTTAAACAATCAGGAAGGGATTTTTCACCCAGAGGGTGGCTGGGGAACAGCCTCCCCAGGGAAGTCCACAGCACCAGCCTGATAGAGTTCAGGAAGCATTTGGACAACGCTCTCAGGCACAGGGCACTCAGACACAGAACACTGCAGGAGTTCGCCTTGATGACCCTGATGGGTCCCTCCCAACTCAACATTTTCTATGATCCTGTGTGATAAACTGAAGGTGTACGGTTATGTGTGGAATATGAGTTATATCCATGCACTAAATAGAAGAGCCAAGTTGGATCTCTTAAATATAGTGGTCTGCCTTGTTAGGCTTTCTTCAATGTTATACTAATATTTCAAATTACTAAAGACACTAATGTTGAAAAAAGAGAAAAATTGCACTATTTTGGTCTCTATAGAAAAGACACAATTTCAGGATCAGTAACTATCCAACCTCATGACTGAGTTTTAAGTAAAGAGGTAGACTTGAGCTCAACACACTAAAGTGACATTCAAGGCAATGGCAGTAGTTTTTTTCCTTTTTAGTGCAATATTTTATCTTTTAGATGATTGTAGTATAACCAGTAATGTATTTGAAATACTTCTCTATTTTATTTATGTTCTGATTCCACAAATACAGTCCAGTAAAGTCTGTTATTGCTCTTTAGTCTGTTACATTGCTTTTATAGGCTCTGTGCTAGAATAACGAGAACTTTGAAAAGTGTTAGAACCACTGAAGTTATGATACCAAGCATTTAAAGTTTAAGAAAAGCGAGCATAACTACTTTAGTTGTCCTTATGAATTTGGTACAAAAGGTTGGAAATATGTCCCACTTCTTTCAGGAGATGAGACTTTTATTCTGAGGATCTGCATGATAAAATACCTCAGGGCCCATTTTGTATACATGCATTTGGATACGGTTTTCATTTATATCATATTCAGGATTATATGTTAATGCACACTGTTTACATAACCTCAATGTTTCCTAATAAATTCAGAATAATCTTGTATTTTTTATTTTACTTATACGTTGTGTAATCTGAAACTTCTGTCTGCCTATTTGCTTTACTCATGACTGAATATTAAACTAAACTTCTACTATGACATTGGTAAAACTGATCACAGTAGTGTCCGAGTGCTTTGCAGTGGTATTTTTTATTCAGGGTATTTGCTGGAGGATAGTTCTTAGTGGGAAAATTGAAAGAATAGTGGTGAAGTTAAGCAGCCATTAATTTTGTGAGACATCTCTCAAAGTTTCCCCGTTAACGTCAGTCAGGAGTTTGATAGTCACAAAGAGCTTCATGAATGCCAGGTGAGTTTCAGAGGCCATCCTTTTTGTGTCCTGGAAGAGCAAGAATCTGCTCAGATCTGCTGTGCTACACTGTTGCACAAGTGAAACAGCTTTCCTGATTTAATTTCAGATAGTAACTTCAGAAGTGGCTGAAAAATTGTGTCCTTTCTTGAGCCCTGCTTTAATTTAGGGTGACTTTTTGTTTTCTGATGTAGGCATGTTAGAAAGGGAAAAATGACCTGTACTTACACAAAGTTTCCAGAAGTCCTGTTTAACTTAACTAGAGCACTGTTGTAACCTAAATACAGCTGGGCAGCTGCTTCTGGGAGCATCTTTAATGTACATCTTGCATTTGAAATAGTGAAATTGTTTATAGACCTCTAAGGTATAGTCCAAAGAACAGCCTTGTCTCATTAACTGCTTAGCCAAACGGCAGAAAAACATGAGTATCAGAGTGTGTCTTTTCTTTGGAGATCCTTCAGGAGTACCAGGTAAAGAAGTAGGAGATACAGAAGGTGCTCCAACTGCAAAGAGGTGTATTTTTTTACCACCGTACAAAAAACAAAAAAAATATGTTCTGAAATGCAATTGTTGTGATGCCTGAGTGCAGGACTGGATCTTTACCTTTGCTGATGGACTGTGGTGGGATGTAATGCTGGTTTTTATAAAAGCTGTCTCTGCTGGAGTCCACTTTCTACATTGCGACTCACAGACAACTTTGGTGCTGCTGCTGCCTGTGAGGAGTGACCTCTTTCATTTCTCTCCCCTTTCAGGTAGTGCCTTGAAATTCAGTTTTCCAACTGATTTTTCTCCAACAGTGATTTTTTTCTTCTGGAAGGGAAACCTCAAGCTGCCTGAACAGTTGAACTTTGTGGTACTTAAGATACTACTCTCTGTGTTCATACAGCCATGGACAACTGGTGCATATTATTTCTACTGGTATTACTGGGAGCTTTATCATGAAGTATTTAATCTTTTTAACACAAAAGGGGAAGATCAATTTGCAAATTTAATCTACAATAGTGTGCCTAAATATGGGCAAGAAAAACTTTTCTGATATTACTGACAAATGTGGTACATGCAGGGAACGAAAGCTTTCAGTATTTCAGAGAAGTAAATCTTCTTACATATATCATCATCATTCACTAAAATCTTACTTGCTACCCTCTAAAAATGCATTTAAAGTATGTTTGTGTAGGAGGATCTATTTTTGTATGCTCTTGGTTTTTAATTTTCTAGGCAACGGTATCATCAGTGTACGTCTTCTGTATGTACTTAGTGGTCACAATGCAAATGATTTTAAGCTTTTAGAGGAGCAAGTAAGAGATTAATAATTCTTGAAAATTATTAGAATGAGGAGGAAAATAGCTCTCATTTGGATTAATAGAAAAATTGATCTAATGACTACTAGACAGAATAACTTAAAAAACCCCAGATTGTCATGAATAAAAAAATCAAATAACCTGTCTTCTATCTTTCTACCAGATCATTTCTGAAATAGGCTGCATTATTTTAATCATCATCATCATAAACAAAAAAATTAGACCTATTTGTTAGACAGCCTTTGCCTTCTCTGTTTGCTGTCTTGCAAAAATTCTGAACTGGTTTATTACAAGGATTACATTTTGAATTACTGATAGGTGTTTTTTAATCACAGTTAAAATCCCTTGATATTTAATAATTTCTCAAAAATGAATTGTAGCCAAAAGTGAGATGAAGCTGACATCTGTCTGTGTCTAGAGATGCAGTTTGGATTGAAAACTAAGCCCCATCTCAAGGTATTAAAATATAAAACACTGTATTAGAAGGCAAAATAGAATTCCAGACCTTGTATTAGTTCCTTAGAGAAAATGCTTGCTACTGTAGCCATAAATAATGGGCTTGATAATTTTAGGGAAAGTAAGTATTCTGAAAGAAAGCGTTCAATTTTCTTTGCATGCAGCAAATAAATTAATCAATGAAGGAACTGGTGGGTGATGTTTCTGAGGGGCTCCCAGGAACAGAGAGGTAGAGCAGCACTGTGAACTTCTGAGATGTATAATCAGGAACAAAAAAGAGGGGAGGGGAGCGGCAAATCAGTTGTGGGAAAGAAAATGATACCTGTTAAAGTAACCATGTGAAGTACCCAAGAAATGTCATAAAGATCTTGACATATTGTGAAATAACCTAATAGTTACAAAAATGCTTTTGGATTTGTCAGACTTTCCACGTCATGGCAAAAGCTGCTGCTGTGACATTTCTGTGGCCAACTTGCTGTACTTGAGAGATTCAGTTCAGATCCAAGGAGCATCCTATGTTCTATGTAGTGCAAAGTTCCAAATGCAAGTGGCATTGGAGATGTAAAATAACAAAAGAAATAAAAGGATTATTGTTAGAATCTTATATCAGAAAAGGGTGAACATGCTGAAAGTTGTTGTTTTTCTTGATATTACCTTATTACTCTGATACATGTTTGTCAGGATTTTCTTGAATGTTTGCATATTAATCAAATTTAACCAACCTGTAGTAGGTTGCAATGCAGACAAAAACGTGATTATTTTATACTTTGGATGTTGGTAGTTTTCACATACCTACTGCTAAGCACTGAAATAAGAGGTTTTCATTGTTTCTCTGTTCACAGATTATTATTCTTGGAGCTATTGCCAGTAGCCTGAGGTTTTTACTGTGTCATCTTATTTGTGAAAGTACTGTGATGTGAAGAAACTTACTGAAACAAAGTATTACAGTTAATGCATAATAAAACATTTTAAGAGTGATGGTACTATTGTATTTCTTTTCTTATCTTCAGTGCTTAAAAGCTGGCAAGTATTAGTTCTTAAAAAATTGTGTTAAACAGTGAATCTTCTGACCCTCAGAATATTGCTTCAAGAAATGTGATAGTATAGTTGAAAATCCGATTCTGAATTCAGTCTTGTCTTCCTACAGTCATGCTTCTCATGCTTCTATTTATCATTTGGAAGAAAAAAAAATTCCAACACAAACTTTACAAAGTATTTTTAGGAATCTCCTTGTCCTGAAAAGCTTCCTTAGAACTGAAACAAGAATTCATTCATTTCAGCCAAATTTTGTCTACTTAGTTAAAAAAAAAAAAAAACAAAAAACAAAAAACCAAAAAAAAACCCAAAAAACCAAACACAAAACCGAACCAAAAACAACCCAAGACTCTAAGCTCTCACACATATAGGAAGCTTTCTAATGCTAATAAAAAGTTTAGTGCTCTAGGTAAAAATTAATTCTCTGTTTATGGTATATTTTTAGTGTTTGGGGTTTGGTTGTTTTATGTGCCAACACCAAAATATGCCAAAAGGGATGTGGGCAAGGAACAAGTTATGCCAAGATACCATTTCTGAAAAGCAGTAATAATAGAAATCAATTAAGGATTTTCAATAGTGTGTTTAAACCAGCCATGACTGTGTTGACTATTTTTCTGCCTTTCTTTTCCTACTGTAGTCATAAAAATACCTGAAACGTGAGCTGATGTTATGTCTCAATAAGAGTGAAGTTCCAGCAATAAGAGTAAAGTTCCAGTGTTTTATATTATTGGCAGGTATTTGCTACAGTAGTTTTAATCTGTTTTTAAGCAGTTGCAGTAGTCCTTTGGTAGCTTTGCTTGAGTTTTAAAAGTGAGTAACCTAACTTGGATTAATTGTTTAACAGACGTAATGAGATGAGTATGCTGTAGCGTTATATGCTCTGTACAGTCTTTCTTTATTAATTTTCCATTTAATTTGGCTAAAATGAAAGCAAAGATCTTCAACCTGAAATATTTTGCATAGGAAAAAAATATGTAGAAATTTAAAGATATTTTTAACCATTTAATCTTTCCTTGGAAGAAAACTGTATTTGTAGAGATAGACATAGCTAGAATTTAAGATCTTAATACTGATAAATTTTTGTTGAGAAAAGTAATATTACTTTGTAGTAGTGCTTGTAAATATGTACTTAATGAATAGCAAACAAAGGAAAACATGCTTGAAAACTGTTTAGACAGAAGTCGCTGAGGCTCAGATGTTCTGGGTAAGAACTGTGAGCTCTGGATGTGAATCAACTGTGGACTAATTCAGAAGGTCATCTTTGATACTTTGTTAACTATAATATGTATTCAGCTCAAAGGAAGTACTGCAATGTATAGTTTTAATCATGTCTAATAGAGTGCAACTTCTGTGGAAGACTTTTCTTAGGCATTCTGAAACTTGGACTATGGCTAAATAGTCCCTCCACTTTTTTTTTGTTCAAGTGAATGGTAATCCGAAGGGCTCTTTTAAAAAAAGTCTGTGTTTCATAAATGATTTTATTTGCTCACTCAATGAATCATGCGCCCTTTCTGATTCCATGCTGTCTACTGTTTCACAATAGAGCTAAATGATCAGTGTTTTGAAAGCAAAACTAAGTGCTGCTCATTCATGTGTTGAGAGACTTTGCTGTTGTGTGATAGAAGTTGTTGATATTTCTGACAGTGTAGTCTGACTTCTTGGTCATGGCACTGGAATGAAAAAATAAACTTAGGACAAAACCATTTGAGAGAAGATTATATCTAGTTAATAAAACAGACACAGAGAGAAAGAAGAGACTGAGAGAAATTTTAAATTTTACCCTTTTAATGGTAGAGATACTTGAAAGGAATAAATAAAATAATTGGAAAATGTTACTTTAAAAAACAGTCAAAATATTGGCACAGATAGAGAATGTCTCCTTACAAGGGTGTTTGAACAAAAAAAAATTCATTAAACTGATCAGCTGTTTTTTTGTCTCATGAGTGTGTAACTTCTCTCAGTACCCTTCCTGGTGTGTGTTATCTCCTCATCTGTTTTCCCAGCCTACTCTACCGGATTGTGTCATCCTTCCACATGCCAGTGAGCAAACCTTCATTCCTGAGACATCTATAAAGTAATTCCATCATTAACTCCTTCTTAGTTGCAGAATACAGTCCTTAATTTGTCACTTAGAAATACTTTCCGTTTACTTTCCCCTTACTCAGTGACTGTCAAGCTGCACAGCAGGGTAGCAAAAAATAACCATGTAATTTATGTGGGTTTTTAATTAATTAGCTCTTACTCTTCTAGTTTGCACTTCAGCCAAGTGGAAGGATAATTAATCTTTTGAAGGGGACCTCTACGGTGTTTTAAATTTTTTTACATAAGGTCTGTGTTATTATTATCAAATGAGAAAACAATCTGGCAGTGTATTTGCAGATGCAGTGACTAACCTGCCTTGCTTAGGAGAGTCTGGGCACTGATACACCACGCCTGTTGTAGTGGTTACTTTTTCACTAAGGCCACTGTAGGAGACAGAACAAAGCAGCTTGAGTATCTTATGGTCTGTCATCCCTATGGTTCAGTTTTATGGTGGTACAAACTGGGGAGGACGGAGTGGTCTGGGCCTTATTTTTGGGATATTTGTGGAGAAACTGGTTACATAGAACAGCTTGAGAGCTGTGTTTGTAATGGTCCTGACTTAAAAAGATGGGTTTCCTCGCCTTTGGATTTTCTTACTGCTTTCTGTTTGAATTCAAGCCAAGCCACAAAACCATGCTTAGGCTCTCTGCCCATTTCAGGCTTTACCTTAATAATGTTAATTTAAAGAAAATTTTGTGGATGCCAAACAGATTGTGCTTTATAAGTAGAATGGGAAAATGAAAATATATGAAACATCTTTGAAATACCTGAAATCAGAAATTAAAATTTTATCTAAAATGACAGGTGAAGATATCAAGACTAGGCTCAGCTGTTATTGGGAACTTTAAGCTGTTTAAGCAAATAGATGGGGAAGGATCTAAGTTATGTGAATAATATACTGTGCTAGAGTACTTGCTCCATTTACTGCAAGGTCTTTGGCAAATAGATAAGTGTTTACTTCTCCCATGGCAAAAATAGTTTAGATGAAGTTATGGGTTAGGAGGTGGCAAAAAGCTTTGAAGACTATCAGAACTTCAACTGTTCTTAAGCTGCTGTTGCAAATACCAGAGGTGTGGTCTGGCTCAAACAGCAGGGCAAGTGCCTTTTCTTTTCTTAGCCAGTGATTTTTAATATGTAGAGAAAGGGCCTGGAACCCTGGTTTTCAGCCTCCAGCTAGTTTCACCTTAGTGTCTTGGACCACCTTTGGTGTACTTGCCTTGACTTCTATTGGTCCGTTTCCTATTTGTGAAATAAGGATCCTTGGCAGTGCAGGGCTACATTTCTTAATTCTGTAGAGGAATACTGACAGAAAGAACTGGCTTTTCATCCTAAGAATTTTCATTTGTTGACTTATGAATATGTTAGAGATAAGAGTGGAACAGAGCATGCATCATGCTAATTGATTTTTATCTAAAGAGTGTGGTTTCCGTTTACTTAATTTGCTATATGCAATTCACAATAGTGACTTATTTTTAAAGCGGTTAAAATCTATGCGTCTTTTTAGGGCTGGATGGAACTTAAAAGGCCTTCACAGGCTTGCTTTTAGAGATCATATTCAGTAAGTTTGCTACTCTGTTTTTATTAATGAATGAGGACCTACAAAATATATATTTCTTTAAGTGTTTCATCTCCTGTTGGAAACTGAAAACTCAATCAGAATTGTTTATCAGCTGCAGAGGTGAAATGTCTGCATAGGAAACATGAGTAAGCTGCTTTCTGTACCATGTGATGTGGAATAACCTGCTGCTGCTTTCACAAAATGATTCGGCTCCTGATGATGATAGTTTCATTCCTGTTCATGTATGAGGAAATTAGAAAAAGATTTGTAAACTACTGCACTAGGTAAGTGAAGGGAGTGAGGTGAGATAGTGTTGAAACTTTTGGTTTTGCTGTTCTATTGTTTTGGGGTTTTTTTCCAGACAGGACGGGAAGAGAGTAGGAAAGTATATTTGGGTGGGAAATATGTGTTTTCAGTGCCTCTATTCCAGTGGTGAGATAAAGCTTCCAAGCAGTTTTCCATTTGTTGTGTGTTTGTATAATCAGAATTTCAGTTTGATAAATGTTGTTACTCACTTTGTCTCCCCTTTCTTCTCTTTATGAAAGGTAAAAACAATAATTGAACCCCTCATCATTCTCATCCTATTTGCTGCTTAGTGAAGGTTAACTCTGGAGCTTTTCAGTTTACTGCATAGCTACTCTGGTCAGTTGTGTAAGACAAGTGCTAACCCTTTCCTTACCCAGAGTGTAACTGTCCCACCTTAAAATGCACAAGAATATGTAAGTAGCATTAGAGGAACACCAGTCTTGATTTGTGAAAGTTGAAAACGCAACTAGGTATTCTTTGTTTCAATGTTAATGACGCAGAGAGGGGAAAAAAAGTAAAACTACAGTTTTTCACTATCCAAATCTATATTTAATTGTTACAAAAGTGAATTATAGTCAAATATTGTAGTGTTAGCGCAAGAGTCAGTGGGAAGTCAGGAACGTAACCAATTTTTTTCCATTGGAATGTAAGCAAAAAAACTTGCTAGCTCTCCAAAAACATTTAAAATACAATACTACTTCTGGCACCGAACTATCTACATAGGCCTATATATCATATGGCTTTAGGCTGGTCAATTAACCCAGCAAGCCTTTTTTCTCCATTACTTCAGTATATGTATGCAAAGTTGTTCCTGCTTTCTGTTTTCACTTCCCACCTTGACTTGGCAATGTTTCACATGTACTGGATGTTAAGTGCTAGACATCGGACTTCTCTTAGCCATTAGAGAATGTATTCATTTTTCTCCCCCTGAAAGAGAGAAAAAAAGAGAAGAACTTCTGTAAGGCAAGAGCAACTCAGTGATTTTAAATAGAGAGGAAAAACCATTCCACACATGTAATTTTACATGAAAATCATATATGAGAAAGTAAAATTCTTTTAAACAGAACTTGCACAAACCAGTACTGACTAGAGTAGCTCTAACTAAGCATGTGCCAAAATTTCCGTTACATACCTCTGTTTTGAGGGATTTTGCAACTTGCTGGTTAAATTGTAGAGGAAAACAATTGGCTCATTTTTTTTTCTGAAAAAACAAGTAAAAATGAAAAATTGATTTGGTGTTCTGAGTATTGTGCTGGAAAACACAAACCCCAACACCAGGCACCCAAACCAACCCCTGCTCTCCAACACAAAAGAAACCCCAAACCAACCAAGCTAAAATCCAGACCTTTATTCCCAGTAAGATCTATGATTTGGCTGTTACACTGGAACAAAACCCCTTTTACATCAGTTGAGGAACTCAGTTACAAAACCGCACCCTGAAGTATAATGGCATTAAATTATTTCCCGTGTTGCATGTGGAAAAAAAAAAAAAGTGGCATCCTAATGTAAATACTGTTTTGAAACTTTAATACCACCTGATAAATCATGTGTGGGAGAAGCATCATATAGAGTTTTGATGCATTTTTTTTCTGGTGGCTTTGTGAAGTTTCTCCATGCAGAAGAGTCTGACAATAGTGTGCTTACTTTTCACAGAGGAGGTATTGTGTCCTACCTGCTTGAATTCTTATCCTGTTGAATTGGGTGGAAATTGCTGTGCATTCATTGGAGTGTGTATTTCTATCAGTATGGAAACTGCTGCTGACTTTGAAACAGGAAAATTTGGAACAGGTTGTTCACAAGAAAAGGAGATTGGACACAAATCTCACTTTTGGGAAGTTCTAAGGTTTTGCCCCTTCGGGAGGACAGATTTTTCCTATCATTTCATTTGAGTGAAAGTCTAATCTTAGTGGTGGGAGAGTTCAGCTGAACAAAGTAGATAAAAAAATTCCACACTTTAAAATAGAAAGAGGATCTTCAAGTGGTCTCAACAAGTGTTGGATATCAGTAGAATAAACAAGTATCAGTTCTTCTTAAGGTTACGGGCATCTTGCAAGTAATCTTAGAGTATGCAGCATTGTGCTTTAGTTCTTTAGCATTTGGGTTATGTTTTGTTCTAAAAATACTGTGGTCCACTTTAAACAAAATACGCAACTTCGTATCTATCTGCAAAGGAGAAATTCTTTCATACAAACTCTCATGGTTTTATATTTGACTACTTTCCTGTAAAAAGTACGGGAGTGATGAAAGTTCCAGTGGACTTCATGATGTTTTATGTTTCTCCCTTTTAGGGTCTGTCTCTTTTCAGAGCAAAATTTAATGCCATATAAACTCTAGAATATCTCAACCTTTATCAAAATCTGATGTTTTCCTTCTGGATTTGATAATCTCATGGATAACATCTTTAGATACTTTACTTTAGATAAAAGCTACCAATGTAATTGTATTTATAGTTCTGTATATTTGTGTCATAGTTACATTCTGAGATAATGCAGTGTTTTCAACAGATGTTGAAATGGCTTTGTGCTTTTGAGAGTGAATATTCAGGTTTTTACACTGTAAAACTTCTGGTACATTTTTATTAGAAAAAGTGCATGCTTTATTGTTTCTTGCCTTCTATTTAAAAACTCAGTCTGTTCTTCGTTTGCTCTTTTTTTTCTTGGGTACATATGCTGGTATTCACAACTGAAATATTTTCTTCAACAGTAATGAAAGTTACAGAAGTTTGAGTTGAATTACCATTAACTTTTTCTTGCAGGTTAACTCTGGTATTTTTAGCCTTCCTTTTTAATTGATCAGGCACTTGTACATTTGCTGAGTTTCAGTGTTGTCTGTGAGCCTCAAGAATGTTCCTGAGTTAGATCCCTGGCGACCAATTTTCCCTAGATTTCTGTTGTAACGCTCATGGCCATTTTTGTGTTCAGTAATAAGACTGGCCCGTGCTCATTGTGTGGAGTCATAGTGTGGTACAACACATGTGTCTAGAAGGACATGCCTTCCTCTAAAGACAGGGAGAGCTGATCCACTGGGCCTACTGGGAATGGTCTCCCACGGGAGCTGTCACCTGAGTTGTGTGGCACAAGTCTGGTAGGGCTGGGACAATCATGGCAAGGCACATGCAGCTAGGAGTGGTCATGCCCTGGCCTCGTTTTATTTCCTATTACAAGGAAATGCACACAAGGCAGTGTAGCCGGGACTTTTGAACTCTTGTTAAAACTTACCTTTGCCTTCACTTTCTCTTAAAATCAGGGAAGCAAACACTGGCCATGTATTTTCTGTAGAATATAGCAAAGACTGTTCAAACTGTTCATTTTAACACCCTAGTTAAAACAAATGTTCCTGTCTTGCAACATGTTGCTGCACAGAGGTTCATGAACCCTTCAGTTATTTACATAATAATGGTCTTTTGTGAAAGAAGCAGGAAAGATTGTGTGGAGTTGAGGGCTTAACTGGAGTGGGTTGTTCTCGCTGTGTGAGGTGCACTGCCCAAGCTGGGACCCTGCTTGAGGCAGGCAGTAGCAGCAATGGATCTGCTGCCTGATCCTGCCTTTTCTTTGAGCTGATTTGGTTGCACAGAGCAGGAGAATAATTTATGGTGCAAGGGAAAGCTTTTCATTCCTGAGAGGACAAAATGTGTAATCTGATGCAAGATATGGAAATGTAGAAGTCTTAATTGCAACTAAGAGCATGAAAGGAAGTGTGGGACTGGGGGCAACACTCAAAATGTACAAAATGTGTCTGGAGTCTGAGAGTCTTCACAAACGAATGTCCACTTCCGTTTGGTTTACAGTGTTGGAGAGGAAGTGGCCTGCTGTTGTTGTCTCATAGAAACACAGAATGGTTTTGGTTGCAAAAGGCCTCTTAGGCCTTGGAGTTCAACCTTTAACCCAGCACCACCTTTTAAGTTAACTGCTAATTACATATAAATATATGTGTATATATATATATATTCACATGTGTATCACAATACCCTCTGATACCAAAAGGCATACAGGACAGAACTAGTTTATGAGTTATATAGATAGCTGATACTTACCTCACTCCTACTTGTAGCTGAAAAATACCTTTCAAGTCAGCTGAATAAATGTTAAAATTAATGCAAGTAATCTAAAGAAAATACCAAAGGGCAGAGGTGAATGTGGTAGACTAGGCAGATAATATAAAGTTAGGAGTAGAAGAGAATGTTATTTTTGTTATGTAATGTGCTAATGTGACATTTACCATGCAGAAACAGCAGGCTGCTTTTATGACATGGGTTTCAGGTAAATCCCACCATATATTGTATGTATTCTTGGTATTATGGTTTGTATGAATTTTGTAATAAAAGGATCACCTTGTCCTGTGTAATGAAGGATAACTAATATCATGTCTTTTGTTCTCTGTTGCAGAGATGTTTTGACAAGCTGCACTGTATCTAGAGAATGAATGATAGTGTACAAGGGGCAGTAAGTGCCCCAAGGGTATTCCGGAACAAACACACTTCTTCTGAAGGGGTTTTGGGAAGCCATACCTCTCCCCTCACCACAAGCTGAAACTTTTTCAGACATGGAGAAAACTAATCCAAGGAAACCTGTATGAATAGTGAAGCTTTGAATGAGGAATGCTTAAATTGAGGAAATATGTTTGGTCCTGGTTTTCAGCTTTGCTGTCACTATCTTAAGAGAGACTTTGTTACTTTTTCAGTGTATTATAATGGAAGCTAATCATTATAAAAGTCAGTAGTTATGAAATAATAATTAGGGAAAGGATTTACTGCATGTTGTCAGAAGACAGATAATAGACTGTGGAGTAATACTTCTTGTAACCTCTTACTTTTAATCCTTGTTATGCAGCAGGGGCAAGATTTCAGTTGATAGTGCTTGCTGCTGCAGGCTGTAGTCCTCTATGAAAGAGGGTGTCTGATTTTTGTTTGAACTTTTTTGTTTGAACATCTTCATAGATGGCTTTGCTGTTGAGAGAGATGGTGGAGGATGCTAATGAGCTGATGGAAGGTTGTTGTGAGATACTTGCTTCACGTAAAACTCTGACAGAGGCAGGGTACCTGCAAAGTTCTTTGTCAGACAAAATCAGCATAACCCTTGCCTGAGGTTGCCTCATAGTTCAGCTATTAAAATTAGAGATCTCTATTTGGATTAGGAATTCATAATACAGTAACTAATGCACATTAACTCATGGATACAAGACACACTCTTAATACTGGAGATGAAGTGTTTGTCCCTTTACACTTAACCTGATGAACCTTAGAGGTCTTGTGGCTCCTATGAAATAGTATCACTTAGGGTTCTGGACCTGGGAGTAAATCCTTGCAGTCTGAGAAATGCGGAGTGGTTGCCTTTGGACTAATGCTTCAATGGCACATACTGGTGTTTGTAAGCCATATAACAGCAAGTCATATGGTGATTTATCTTCTGTGCCTTTCTATTATCTCAGGATTTTCCTGAATTTGCAGGCTGAAAGGGTCTCAACTTTATGGTGTCACAGAATGCTGTCAGCTGTAAGTCAAGTTTTATAAAAGCTTCTTTCTAGTGTTTACCTGACAAATATTTGATCCAAAGCTTTTTCAGATCTTCAATTTTTAGACTAAAATTATTAGTCTGGGTTTGTTTTAACAGAAGAAGTTGTTGAACAATCAGAGGTAAATTTCTGGTTTATCCTGAGTGGATATATTTGCAATTCTGTAGGTTTGTGAGATAGTATACATCCAAGTAGTAAAAGAGACTATTAAAATAATTGGGTCTGATATAATAATTCTTGAAACAAAGCATAAAATTATACGATTTTTATTATTTTTTAAGTCAAAGGAAGTCTTTTTTTATGAGAATCCAGTTACCTGGGGAAAAACCATAATTTTAGATCAAAGGCATTTAGTGCTGTTTTTCCCTCTATGTATTTTTTTTTCCCCCCCATGTTGTTGTAGCTTCTCAGTGGGCCTTCCTTTCAGGAATTTTCAAAAATAAGCACTCAGAAAGCTAGGTAGAATTTAGGCCATCTATTCTGAGTATAGCACTAGGTTTGTAGTGGGATGAACATTATTTTCAGCCAAGACTTTTTTACAGCAGGATCCGCTGAGTTCCGTGGATTGATTGTGAAATTACTTCAGTACAGCTTGAAAGCTCAGGTTTCCCGTGTACAAGTGGGGTGGATGTTTTTACTGAATTTTTCCAGGATCTCCTGCTTTGGCTTCCTCCCTCCGCCCCCAGCCTTGATGATAAAAATAGTGTTTAAATACTCATTTTAGAGGAGTTGACTCTAAGCTGTATGAGGGTGAAATGGTGGTATAGGATCATGGCATTGAACATGTTGGCCCTGGTCCACAGGGAAGCAGCACCTATGTACTTACTTGCAGCTGTACAGAGTTTTACACTTGGTGGTGGTGAATTTGCACAGGCACGTGTGTGGAAAGCTAAAACAACGCATGAGAAGCTCAAATCCCCAGCCCACAGCAAAATGTCTGTGACCTCCCAGCAGCTGCCCAGAGGGTCATGCCTGTTTCAGAGATCCTCTGCAGTGTTAATGTTCTCCATTTTGACTGATTAAACTTTGCAGCTGAGGGCTCAGCTTTGGTCTGCAGGAAAAACAGTCCCTCTCATGAACACATTCCCATCGCTTCATCGTCATTCAAATTTACCATTAAGTGAGCTGAGAGTTTTGGTAAGAAATGATTTATTTAGCATTGCCCTTTGTTCCAAAGAAGCTATGTTATCCCAGTGGCATTTTCCTTAAACATACTATTAAAAACATTTAAGGGAAGCTAAAGCAGACTCTTCAGAATTAAGTACTTTAAAAACATTTTCTTATTTCCACAGTTGTGATTCTTTGACTAATGTTACAAATTGAAACTGCTGTCTAGCACAGTCTGAATCCAAAATAATTTACATTGTTCGTAACATATACTAAGGGCTTGCTTTTGGGTAGAAATAGCTTTCATATTCTCCTAAGAGAGTTGTGTACAGGTAGTGTGAGATGTTGATGAACTGCTCAGTGTTAGTACATTGTTGCTGTTATTCCTAGAATCTTTGCAGCCAGACTGTAGAAAAAGCAAGAAATGGAAAAATCAAATTGAGAGTTATTTGTCACATATTTGTGCATTTTGACTGAAATAATTTTTTCAGATATATAGAGGTCTTAGCTCTTGAAATCAAAACTTACTGTGCCTTCTTAATCATGAATCTTCTGTTACTAGCAAGTGAGCCTGCTGTGAATCATATGTGCAATTAAGGTGACTAAACCTGGAGGAAAATGTGAACTATAAAGTTCTGAAGGAAGAATTAGAGACATAAATTTTACAATTCCATTTCTACCTTTTCATCTTTTTCTCATTTTCAGCTTTCAAAGGGTTTTATTTCATCCTCCTTTAATCCCCACCTTTTAAAAAATATATTTTTTAATGTCCTGCTCATTTCCTCCTTCTGCGGTTTTTCTCTCAATACCTTCTCTAGATCTCTTGACCTTTTAATTACCATCACTTGTGACAAAAGTAAAGTTTCTTCTGGCTAGCTTGTCTTTTAATATTCTGGATTTAAGCTATGAGTCACTATGACATATTAGCCAGGCCTTTTAATCCTCAAGCTCTCAGGGGAAGTCTTTGGGAATTTTTGTGTTCGGGATATTAACATAGCGCAAGGTTTTGTTCTCTTCCAAAATGTTTACCAGTGGGTTTTAGATTGGTATGAGCACATGAATTCAACACTCTTGGACATTTCATGTTTTGTGTCAGTCTTTTCCATGGATGCACATTCTGTAAGAGATTGCTCTATGTCAGATACTACTTTATCTTCTGTACTAAAGAGGGGTCTCTCCCATGTGGGGCTGAGGAATGTGGCTTGGTGGGTGGGAAGCAAGAAGCTCCAGGATAGCTATTCGGCCTTTGCCTCCTCTGTTTCCCCTTCCCTGTCTGTCTCTCACAGTCTTTCCTGTCTCTTCTCTGGGAGCCAGATGAAAAATTTACTTTTAGCCATTAGGGAATAGGAGGAGTGAAGGAGTACTGTGGGACTTGTGGTGGAAACTGGTGTACAGGACATTGCTTTTTCTGGGAAGCTGTCCAGGGACAGGGCAAGCTGTGTGGGGACTTGGGGCACAAGAGCTTTCAAGAACTCTGTCTTTTTGCTGATAGAGATTGAGATGTTTTTCAAGTTGGCTGCACAAGCTTCTCCAATATTCTCTCTTGTAGTTAGCTGTCATAAGGTTTTTTGGTTTGGTTGTTTTTTTGGTTTTTTTTTTTTGGTAATGATCCTTTATCAGTCACTAGAATGGAGGCTTTGTGATTTGTTTGACTGTAAGAGCCTACAATAGCTATTGATCACAAGTGTTTCTTATACTAACTCATATATGGCTTATTACAGCAATAGTATTTGTCATCCACTTTCATGCCAGATGTCTCTTACGTGGGATGAAAACTGCTAATATGGGTGAAAGGGTTTCCAACACCAAATACACCACACCGAGTGAAGCTCTTTGTCAAGGGCATTTCAAACTGTGCCAAACCTCAGCGGGCTGAGCCTACGACCTGCTGTGGTAGCTGGTGCTCAGAGCTTCCCAGAGATGAAAGGAATGCAGTTTTATTTTTCCAGTTCTGTTTCCCTTCAGATCTAAACAGTCATCTCATTAGTCATAATATCAAAGGGTAATTAAATATATGGTGTACTTTGGTAGTTAATGCTCCTTTCCTATCCCAAGATGGCTGAAAAAAGAAAAGTGGGAATATGTTTGTAACTGTGAATATTTTAGCCCAATAGCTCTTAAGAGTATTTTTGTATATTTAATTTAGCTATAACATTCAAATAATCAGAGAAATTGAAGTGTTGGGTCCAAAAACTAAATAAAGATAGTATAATTTCATATAATCTTAATAGAAATATTTTCAGGTGGTGAGGATATTTAGTGCAGTGATTTTAAGGATGATTTGTGAAAAAACGAGTGATTAGAAATTTGCAGCTGGATGCCTTAGTATCCAGAGATTTTTGTTTGTTTCAATTTCTGTCTCCTGTTCTTACTTTGGTAAGTAAGAGCTTGAATGCTTCAGTGTTTGAGAGAAGTACAGTATTGTCTTTAGGTTTACATAAGTGTTTCAAAGCAATTTGTTTTCAGAGACTGGTGGATTGTTCCAGGAATCCATAATACCATAAAGTGTTTACTTTTGCAAGTAGCAAAATGAACTGTCTTGCTAGGCAAAACTGCACAAGTGTTGTCTCAGGGGAGTAAACTCTTAGGGTGTGATTCCTGGAACCTTCATGGCTTAAAAACTATTTTTACCAGAAGGCATTTTAGTGTATTTTGTGTCCAGTTGTGATTCTATTCATGTGTATTGTTTTTTAATGGCCTGCATATGATAAAATTTAGCAGCAAGTAAAACATAGAGATGTTCACATCAGTGCACAGAATTTGAAAGTTTCTACTGCAGCTGTGGTGTAGTAACCTTTTCTTTTTGGACACTTGCCCTCTATGAGCCTCTTCATCTAATTTTAGGAATGCTATCTTACTTGGCTTTCACTGATTATCTCAGAAGACATCTGTGATTCAATTTCACCACCAGCCCTCTTAACACTACTCACATCTCCAGTGTTGGCAAGTACCCTTCTAGGTTCTTGTTGCAGCTATCATTTTAAATCACAGAACAGGGCTCTGCTCCTGATCTACCCTGATACTTCTCTCAATCTTTGCCTCATGCAGTGCTGCTCCACCACTTGCCCTTTCCTGCTGCCAGACGTTGCCAGGCCATTCTCCTGGTGAAACATGTAGCCACACTAATGATCCAGTCTGTGCTTTGGGCAACTTCAACTTTTTAATCTCATTTATGGGGGTGAAAATGAATGTGAACATTAGGATGCTTCCATTTACCAAGGCATCCAAAATTAATTTATGAGTGATCAGGTATTAGAAGTTCTGTGCAATCAAATTGTATGAGTGAAATCAAGGAACTTAACAGTTTTAGGGGTAACCTATGAACCATGTGCTTTGTCTTAAGTACTGTGTCTTGTTTTTAAGACAGATCTGGATCTGAATCATTATAGTCATTCTTGTTTTCAGTGGTGAGCATAAGGAGATACCTAAGGAAGAATAAATGGGGCAAACACCTATAATTTAGTACGTTACTCTCTCAGCCTTTGGCCATTTTTAGCTAAGGGATTTCCTGAACCTCTTGTGCTTTGTTACTCTAGTAACCTTCAGTGAAGCAGCTCTTCCTGGTGTTTTCCCAGCTTCCCCTCAAACCTATTTAAACTTGCCTCCTCAGTATCCTTAGGCAACAACTTCTGTGGATCAGGGATTTTTTGAGCTTGCTTCCTGTCACCGTCACTAAATGTTCTTAGTTACTGTCAGTCCTCATCCATCTTCCTTATGTCACTTGCAATTTGTAGATCTTTATCAGAGTTCCTCTGTGGTTTCTCATCCAATGTGAAGAGTCCCACCATACTTAATTCCTCCTCAGTTTGCAGCTATTTCTTACCTTTGGTAACCTCGCTTCTCTTTCAGGGTATCTCTTACATCTCTGTTTCTTATATATCTGGTTTCATAACAGGCGACTGTGTTTCTACGTGGTGGCATAATTATGTTTTCTAGGTTTTTCCCTCTCTTCTTTTGCTGATAGTTCATAATATTTGTTCTGTGTTTTTATTGCTGATGAGCACTGAGAAGTTATTTTCATGAAATTACCTACCATAACTGAAAAATTTGCTTCTGAGTGACAATGGACAGCTCAGAGCCTGCTGTTTTCTACATCAGGTCAAGATTTTTTTGTTCAAATATATTATGCCTTCACGTATATTGAACTTCATCTGCTGTTTTTGTTGTGTAGTCACTCTGCAGCTATTTGCAGTTATCTGTCAGCCTTACAGCCTTTGAATAGCTTCATAAAAAAAAAAAAAAAAAAACAAAAAAAAAAGCAGATCAGGGTATAAATTGCTTCGTTGGTTACTGTACTTTAGACCAAAAAAAAGGAAAGTAAGTCATTTTTTGCAAATAACTTCTCAATCCTTTTCATTCTGTTCTCTTCCTTTGCTTTTCATGGGAGATAAGGAGTGAAGAAGCAAAACGCTTTATTTTGATTTGTATGGACAGTTTCTGTTTGGAGATTTGACACCAGTACTTGCTGTAGGCAAAGATTCTGCCTCTGTTTACATGAAAAACACACCTGTCTATCTAGCTATATCCTTGTGGGGTTTAGTGCCTGCTTTTACTGTCCAAATTACTGATGAAAATATTACAACCAGTTCTACTGTTTTCTAGTTAATGTGAAATCACACATCTTATTATAAAATCTGTTAGACTTCGACCAAGGTGTGTGCTGTTGATGCCAGATTATTCCTAACTGTCCTGTTGGATACGCACTGACCTGATCCTCAAGGGCCCAAAGTACGTATAGCATCATTTCAAGTGGCATTTTGGAACCAGGGATTTGATTTTTCTCTCCCTGCTGTTCTGTACAGATAAAGTTCCTAACACAATGTGGCAGCGATGTATCTGGTTTTAAATGGTTTAGATGTGCTCCTCATATGCAGGAGGACAGGCAACTGAATGCCTCAGGGTCTGTGTGAAAGGGAATAGGGTAGGTTTTTTACTGTTTGGGCCAGAGATGGTAGTTTTCTTCTCGCAATGAAAGTCACTTTACTGCCTCTCAGTAAATAAAACCCCAGTGATTATTCTGAGACCTACATACAGTTTCAGTATTTCATACGTCTTCTTTTGAATATTTTTGTGCCATATGCATTTGTGTGACACTGCTTAGCTATGGGACACAGGTTTCTCCTACCTGAATGTTGCAAATAAGCTGCATCACAGCTCTAAGTAATGTTTAAGTCATTTTCAGTGAGAGATTTCAGGTGGATTTGATTAAAGTGCATCTGAGGAAATGGAAAGTTTTATTACATGTTTGATAGGAATTCAATACCTTGAGATGTGTTTTGAAGGCTGATTATTATATTTTGATGGGTTGTGTAGCTCTCACTTGGATTTCCATTTTGAATAAATAACATGTTTCATGTGGTCTGAAATACTCTTAGAATGCTTTAGTGACAACACTTGGAATACTGTAATAAGAGCATCTGCCTACATGAAATCTGACTTCAGGGTTTAGGGTCAAAATTCTTATGTATTTTAAGGTCTGTGAAAAAATATATTTGTTAAAGTGTAGAGTTGGAGAGTTTCTCTACTCATTGAATGATGGTACGTTTGACAGGAAGCTACATGCGATGAAGAGGGTTAGTTTTTGTGAAACAATTCTGCTTTTGATTGAGAGGCTCCTATCACTGCCACAGAACAAATAAATAGAAGTGATGATGCACAAGATACTCAAAAAGTAAAATCCAAGGACTTTTTCGAAAGTTGAATTCTAGGGCAAAATGTGCAGCTCAGTGTTTTCTCTCGAACAAGTCCCAGCAGCAGCTCAGCTAGGAAAATTCCTCTTTGGCCAGGCTCTTGGGAATGCTGAGACAGCTTGTTGACTTGCACTCAGTGGAAATCATGTGTGACACAGCACCTCTGCATGTTACAGCACTTGTAAAAATACAGTAGTTTTGATACTTCTGTACGCTCTTAATGCAAGAATGTGGGTGTTATTTTAAAACTTCTCTTTAGATCCCTTACTTGCATTAGAAGATCTGATCAGTACAAATACTCCTGTATGTCTTACGACTCACACAAAAAAAAGCAAAATTGTAACTGAAAAGGTAAGATCTGAAAAGAATTGCCAGGAATAAGATTCTTTGTGTGGCCGTGGTTGATCGATCCCCTTTAGATTTGTACATTTTGATTGTCTCTAAATACAGTATGAGGATTTTTTTATTCCTTGGCTCTGTTGCTGGGCTAGGCCTGAATGCATAGGAGAGATGTTCACTTTGATGGCAACTGCAAAGTAGATACATTTGTTCCGTGGTGTTTAATACATCTCCTCATGGTTTAATCTTTTCATGCTGTTCAAACTTTTCTCTAAAAGTGTTGGCTTTTTCTCATGGGCTTTCCTATGCTGCTCTGCATTGTCATACCTTGCAAGTAAATGTCTCTGAGTACAATGTTGCCATCGATTTCTTTCCATCTCCGTCTCTAGCTTCTGTCATCTTTGCTCTTGAATCAAACAGCTCATCTTTCTTTCTGAGTTCATTTTGAGCTTTGCTGAGAAATGGAAAATAATTTTCTTATTCTATCCTCTTTGGTGTTAAAAGCCCCCTAAGAATTAGAGTTGTGCCTCACAGCTGCAGGCTAGCTCAAACTTAGGTTTTGTCTGCAAGTGTTTCATATGTTTAGTCAACTACCATGAGCTGAGAATTCTGAATTTTGTTTTGAGCCCTCTTGGATAAGATTTCCCTCAGTTTCATCATTTAGCCAAACTTGTGTCAGTCTCACCAAGAGGACTAGGAGGCACATATGATCCAAGGGCATTTCCTGTTAAATGGGCAATTTCCTGTTAAATATCAAAAATGGATTTAGGTACTTGAGAATTATATAAGTGGAAAAACACGCATATGGGTATTAGTTTGCCAAAAGTCCTTAATGTCAGAAAGAACTATTTACCAATCCTGCTTTCAGAAGTGGCTAAATTGTGTTGCAGATTTTTTCCACAGTCATTTAGTGTGATGAGAAGTAGGCCTGAAAAATTTTAGATTCACTCTCTAACTATCAGAAAAATTTGTCTTCATAAAAAAACTATACTGTTGCAAAATTCGGTAGGTTTTGAAGTTAAAGTACTTTTTGCCTGTTGCTAAGAATGCTCATGAATCTCTTTAGTTTATTTTACCTAAAAAACATCGTAACAGCATGTTTTAAGGTGAGATAATAGTCTGAATAAAAAGCCCTGTAAGGAGCAGCCTGAGTACATGTTCTGGACTATTTCTATGTAGGAAATCAGCACACTGCAAACCAGTGAAGTGAAGCATAATCAATTGTTTGCTGCTCAGATGGAGGGCAGACCTGCACAGGAAGAGGATTGCTGGGGGTGCTGCATGGCACACGTGCTTTGTTGGTATTAACACCTCAGAACCACTGAGTTTCCTGAGTTTTTGCATGACAGCAAACTAGATGAAGCATGACACAGAACTAAACTACTTTCCTTTGCTCATGCACAATTGCTGTCAGGGGGATGAGCATTTAGCCACATCAGTACCTCCTTGTGCCATCCCTGGCCTTTGGCTGCTGTGTTGGCTGTGGCAGGATTTGTGCCAAATTCAGCTGCTCACCGCTTCTGGAGTCACTTGCATTGGTCCATGTGGAAGGGTCCCTGTTTGCACACAGCTTTGCTTGGCTTGGCACAGATGTGCTCTATCCGTGGCACAAATAACCCACAAACCAAGTGATCTTTACAAGAGTTACAAGGAACATGATTACATGGGGAAATATTAACACCTTTTGGTAGTATCAGTTATACTTCTAGTACATGGATAGTATGAATAATAGGAGTGACCTCACTTTGCAGTGCAATTCAAGGTGTTTACTGGCCTAATCAGGTACTAAAAAATTACACCAACCACACCTCTGTCTTTAGGACTGCTTATTTTGGCAAAGTATTGTTTTGAATATTCCTTCCACTTGAAGGTGGTTTTGGAAGATGGTGAAAGGATGCTAATTGAGTCTTCCGTGTTTCATATTATTTCCTTCATGTTTTTAACAAGTTTTATGTATTTGCATGTTCGGTGAATTAATTCAGCTTTTCAAAGTCTGAGTTTACTGCTCTTCCTGGGGAATTCTATGACAACTTCAGTTTCATTTATACATACAGATATTAGGCTTCAAACGTAAGTCAGTGTTCAGTTAAATAATATTGGACCATTGTAGACAAGGATGTCTATGGTAGGAGATTGGAGGAAGCAAACAGTGCTTGAACATGTTGTAACTGATGAGTGGAACCACAGTGAAAAGGAACCGACTGTCAAAAAGTGGCAAAAAAAAGTAAACAGCCAGTGTCCAGCTCTATTTGTAAGTCTCTGTATGTATTAAGGATAGATTAAGGATACTAAATCATGTGTTTTGTAATGATGATGTAGTAGGTCCATTGAAAGTCTTGGTGATAAAATCAGTAAGTCTGTTAGCTCTTAGTTTATGTTACTACTTAAAATGTTATGGGATTGACTATCCTTCACAAAGTATTTGTAGTTGTAAATATTCAGATCAGTTTTGTGCTAATTTCTTTCAGAGTAGCATTCTCTAGAGGGTTTTTTTTTGTGTGTAACCTCTATCCTTCTGCATACGTAATTAAAGATAATTATGGGCAAAATTATTAAATCTTTAGCTTGTCAATACACCTCTTCATTGTTGACAACTCACATTTTTCTTTATGCAGACTGTTTCCTTTGTTACTTCTTACTCCTGCCAGCATTCCTTAGGTTTTTATTTCATGGTTATATTTTTTACCTCATATACCAAAGGACTAGGGAGGAAAGAAATTAAAATTGTTTAGGAGTACCTTGAGACATTTATCTGTGTGGATAGATGCCCCTTGGACAGAACTGGATGTAATGAAATTTTAAAAACTTGGACTGTAAAGCCTAAAGCCCAGCTGACAAGAGCTGTTCATGGTTGCTGCTGTATGAAGCATTTGTTTAGCAAAAAGCAGACATAATCCTTGGCTAGAACTTTGCTTGAGAGATGTTGGTGGCACAGTGGCTTGACGATTCACGAATGACAGAGCAGTGAGCAGACAGACTCAGCAGTTTGTAGAGTGTCACAGATTGGCAAAATTCCTGGCCTTCTTCCTTCCTCTGTGTTTGTATTCCACTTTCTTTACTAAGCTCTTGTATATTAGTTAATTCTTGGTTTCTGTATAAATTGGGCAGTAAGTACCTGCTGTAAAAGCAATGGCAGCTGATAAGCAGTTTCACAAGATGAAATGAAAATTTGAATTCTTCAAGCATTGCCTTCTCCCATTTTAATATCTTTGTTAAATATGAGAAGAAAAGGAACCAGACTGCTGGTGAAAGTTGGTGTATCAATGTAAAATGATTTCTAAGCAAAGGAAAAGACTGAGGAAAATTCAAGCTGACATTTCAATCAGCTTTTTGTTTTCTCAAACATCCTTGCCCAATTGTTACCCAGTCTGCCATTTCTTCCTTTTGGTATCTATTGTGAATAGCACAGACTTGTAACATATTCCTTGTATCTGTCACAAAGAGGCTGCTGAAGAGGCATTCAAGGAGGGATGCTGCTTTCCTACACATAATAAACCCAGCTCCTCCAGGATTCAAAAAGTAATACTTGTCTCCAATACTTGTCTCCGGTTAGTTTTTTACAATTTATACTTTTTTTATGCTTAATATATGATAAATTTAGTTATTGGCTGAATCTTGCTGTGCTTAAGGCAGGTTTTTTTGGTTTTGTCTGTGGGGCAGCTTACAGATGAAGAATACTAAAACACAGCAAAGTTTGGCTGTATGTGTTTCTTCCATGAGTCAGTGGCACAAGTAGGAAACAGAGCTCATGATTATTCTTAGTCCCAGGGACATTTCATCCCAAGAATAGGCTCATATACTTTGACCCCTGAACAATACTCTGTCCTTATATAGCTTTTAAAAATAATTGCACAGAAGCAGAGTTGATCTGATTGCCAAATATAATGGTAGACGTTTTTTTTTCTCTGCAAGCATGTTGACAGGAACCTTTGGTTTCCTTTGCTTCCTCTGAAGTGTTAAGAAATGGTCCATTGTTAAGATTATCTGACTGCATTCTACACCTGTAGATTTCTAAAAAAGCAGTGCTGGGGGAGGTTTGTGGGGTTTTGTTTGTTTGTTTTTTGTGGTGGGTTATTTTTGTGGGAGTGTTATTGTTTGGGGGGGGATTTTTTTGTTGTGGTTTTTTTTGTTAGCTCTTTTTCCTATGTTTCCTGTCTGAGAAGGGAAGTTCTGTAAGAGGAAGGGGGATGAATGAGTCAGGGTTATACTGGATTATCAAGAGTCAACCACTGTCAACATGCATAATTTTTAGTCTTGTTGCTTTGTCTTCTGGAGATCTTCAAAATTTCACAAATTTCCTCAGATTTTTTTCTCCTCTGTATTTTGTCTTGAACTTAGTGCATTCCTATTTGAGTCATTTATCAGTAGCTAATGGCAGAGGTATCATCTGTCAAGGGGGTTTATGAGCAGCTGTGATTGTCCTCATGGTGGCAAAATAAAACTGGGAAATAATTTGTAAAGAGCTTTTTTCACACAATGGAAATTCTGAACTCTGGGAGAGTGGAGTGACAGGGCTCAGAACATGGGTCTTCATTTCCTTCTTTTGTACCTGAATCATGAGCCTCTATTCCGTTCCTTTGGATTAGTAACATGTATTTTATAGAATCCTTAAGTTTTACCACAGTAGAGCATATGGGTCAGAAATCTGTTTTGAATAGAACTAATTAAGTGAAATGAGCTGTGTACATATGCTTTGGATTTTGAGGCTTTAATATATGGGGGGGATGGATTTTTAGAAGTCAAAATAAACAATTCACCTTATGAAATTCATATTTCAAACTTTCTTTCATCTTAGTTCCTGTGCAGTTATGATTTGCAGTTTTGCCAGCTAAGAGAACTGTTTTTGTATGACTATTCTATATAATCATATAATATATAATCATATATCTATTGTATATAATGATTATAGAGGAATTATCTGTTATTTAGGAGTAGCTTGGTGTACTTTTTTGAAAGATCTATCTGGGAAATATTTTTAGCTGCCAAACCGATTTTATTCTAACTCTAAAGACTGTTTTTCTGTGCTAGGTGATTGAGTTATATATTATGAGCTTGGAAAGTTGATGTATTGCTTATTACAGCAGGTGATTGTTTAACCAAGTGTATCAATGTGGATGCAGAAAGATTAAACACTTATAAGATGCAATGAAGAAGGAAAGCCAGCAATAACCTAGTTCTTGGAATGACATAAATAACTGCAGAGATATGCATTCAGTCTTCTCTTCCAGACTATTTTTTTTTCAGAAATATTTGTAGTTGTAAAATGAAAATAATTTTTTTCATGGGCATAGGAAAATATAGGCATGAAAGTAGAAATTATATATACATGTAGTTTGTAGGTAGGTTTAGGTTTTTTTAAGTTGTTGCAGGAGTAAGAAGTACATTTTGTGAAAATGACTTTGTCTTAGTTATTGTCTGTGACATCCAGTAATTATGAAAGATCGGGGCACAGATGGATGCTTTGCTTTGTGTATTTATGGCAGGCTGGATCTGCCATGTGTTTTTGTTCAGAGCTCTCCAAGTTTGGAGCTCTCTGAGCATTTTGCTCTGTTCATCCATGTACACAGGCAGTAAATGCAGGACTCAGGTGTTCCTTCCACCTCATAATTCAGGCCAGTGGCAGAAAGGAACTGACACTGCCTAATTCCCTGCCCAATCCTGTTTACTGGACCATACTGCCTTCCAGCAAGTAAAATTAACTTCATACAGTGATTACAAAGTTGACACAGCCAAAACCTATCTGTTTTATTGCACGCTGATCATGCTGCACTTTGTTTTTCAGTAGATCCAGGAGAGTAGGACTGCTTCAGACCTCCTACTACTCAGCTGCTGCTGCTGTTTTGGTTTGGCTGGTCGTAGTACCTCCATTGTCAAGCCTTGTTTTCACATTGCATATGACAAGTATTTGAAAAGTCCTTCAGTTTTTAAATCTTTGCAGTATTCTCTAGCCTGATCCCACACCTGACAGTTGAAGAGAAAATTGATTCAGAATACAGTAATTTGCTGAGAAGTGAAGAAATGCAAAATTCTTGTCTGCAGGCTTTGCTCTCTCTAAAAGACAGATTAATTTTGAAATTTAAAAAATACGTCTTTCTGATTAACTCAAAGGTGCTTACTGGTTCAGTAGATCTTCACAAGTTTATACAAAATAAAAATTCAGTTTTTAATTTTTGTATCTTAGATACAAGATTCTGGGCTTGATTCAGACCATATTGATTCTTCAGAAGATCTGTCATGTGCAAAGATGTTTGGCAACAAATCATACGCTATGACTGACAAAATGGTGCTTTAGAAAACAAGTTCTACAAGGGATTTGACCTGTATGGCATTACTTGGACTTGGTGAAAGGAAGGTAGCAAAATCTAAGCTAGAATCATAGGAAAAACATCAGCTAGGAGGTGTTGACTATGTTGCAAGTAATATGGATGCGACCTACACCGTCTGTTACATAAAATGCAGTTGATACAACATCGTTTAGTGTTAAAATATTGTTATTTTTTACCATAGTAGCTATTATGTACTGGAGAATTATCATCTTGGTTTACTTTTTTATAAAGCAATGTTGTTTGATTTTAGTTTCAGAAAGCTAAGATTTTTCTCATCAGCATGAAATCCCTTCTCTGCAGAGATAGATATCTGTGCTCTGTTCCATGCCTAAGGAAAGAGGTTCCACCTCTATCCGGCCCCAGGTTGCCAGCAAAAGTATATTATAATATTAAACATTGAAGGCTGGCTGCTGAGGCATTAAAACCACTGTTTTGGTATAATTTGGATGGTGTTAGGTTCTGGTTTAGGGCAAATTTGGGAGGAAACCTCCAAATGGGGTTCTTCTGGGAAGCAAACCCAAACATCCTCTCACCCTCAGCTGGTCCAGGAATAAAATTCCTTTGAAAAAAGTGGAAAAAACTATTTATTTAACAAACAAAAGCCCACAAGCATAAACAGTTGAATAACATGAAGCAATAAAACCTCTTGCCACTCTGAAGAGGGATGGCCAAAATGAAAGTGCCCTTGCCGTGGGTGTAGCTCAGCTCCTTCTCAGTCTCTCTTGGGCTGCCCAGGCCCCGGTGGGCTGCAGGGGCGAGCTCCCAGTGTCACTCTGGTTTTTTTCAGTCCAGGACAGGTTTTAAACAATCCCAAGAAAAAGAAAAAAAAAAACTGTCCAGGGAGCTTCTCTGCTTCAGCTAGCCAAAAACTAATTAAAAGGAAAAAAAAAGGAGAGCTCTCTCTCTCTGTCTGTCCATAGACAGCACAGTCCAGGAGAAGAAGAATGTGTAGGAGTCAGAGCAGTTTCTCCAAACAAACTGCGCGCTGCTTCTTTGCTCTTGAAACCAGCCTTAAAGGTACAGGACATAATATCCAACACAAACAGAGCAGACAGTTGGGATACAAGCATCATAAAGTCACCCTAGGACATGTTATTTTGAGCTGTAGTTCCAATGTGATCCCTTAGGATGTCGCCCCTGCTGGAATCCAGGGAGTCAAAGGGTCTCTGGAGCATGTCTCCATCTGCTCTGCTCTTCTGCTCCGCCGGGCTGCCAGTGCAATTGTTCCTTTGCCACTACATCAGTCTTTGCTGTGACCAGGAGAAGAAAGCCTTTGTTACTTCAAGAGATGCAGACTGATTTCTTTACAGTCTCATGGTGGCAATGAGACTTAAAATAGGTGCAGATTGAACAATTCTTTGGCTTCCATTTGAATTATTCACCAAATTGCCAAACCCTGATGGTATTAGTTGTTGTTTTTTCAAATGAATAGTCCTTAAATACCTTGTCTTAAACTTATGAATGGAAAGTAAGATGGAAAAAATTTTGACACTGCTCCATCCTTCATATGGGAGAAAGAAGGGAATCATCCTATGTTGAAAAATGCAGCTACACAGACTGCCAGGTCTGATAAAGTGGAGTATGTGCTTCTTGAGGTGTCCTGGGAAAGCCTTCCTCAAGACAGGAAAAGTACCTTGCTGAAATGTATAGACGTCTTCAGGCAAGTGAAATACCCAGAGAGGGAGAGTCATTGGCCCACCCCAGTGCCATCATCTCTGCACCACAATTGTTGAAAACCATTTCTGAAATCAGTGAGCTTTGTATCTTTGCCTCAAGAAGGTACTGAGATCTGGTATCATGTAAGCGGCATCTGAGCAAAAATGGTGCAATATGTGCTTTGCTGTTCTAAAGAAAAAATACGTAAGTGAAAACTTGAGACATGATTTATCGTGGCTTTTTGATACCAAAGAAGGACTTGAGATAGTGATCTCATAGAGTAAGAATCAAAATTAAAGAGAGAAAACTAGATATCCTGCAAATAAATTACCAAGAACTTGCCATCTCTTGCTGTTCGTACGTGCAGATATATGTTCAAGCACAGACAAGCTTCTAGTTGGTTTCAAGTTTCACCTTTGCTGTCAGATAAAAAGAAGGTGTCTCAGATGTTAAAAAATTTTTTCATGTTTATACAAATGCAAACAAAAAATAATTTTACTTTTTTCCTTTCCTTGTGATTTTGTATATTGGAACAAGTGTGTCCTGGTACACTCAGTGACTGGTGCTGTTCTAAGGGGGAAGGAAGAGCCTTTGTGATTCAGATAGAGCCATTTGGATGCGTGTCTCTACTGTGCATTTACTGCCCACATCCTAGCAGCTGCTGGTTCTGGCCGTGTCCTGTGCAGCTGTGCCCAGCAGGCAGTGCCTCTGCAGGGAAAGACACACGCTGCCCTCCGGGCAAGAAAGTGCCCCAGATGGCACCTCTGTGGGACTGCATCCCTTAATTCACTGCAGGGCTCAAGCCTCACGGATCCAGCAAGCTCGCTAGGTGTATTTGTACCTGGAAAGAGCCCCTGCAGCACAGCACGTTAATGTGGGACACTGATTGTGCCAGGCAGGGTAGGGCTTTGCTCAAACTTATACTGAGTCATGTTCCCATCTGTCCAAAAGTACAGAAAGCTTCTTAATCTTGGGCCTAGGGCAGACTGAGGAAGCCACATGAATAAAAGCTGTTGCTTGCTCCTCTGCATCAGGCTTGAGTTCTGAGGAGTGAAATAATAAAGAACACATGTGTGTAATTAAAACACAAAGGAAATAGGAAGGAGGATAGCTAGGAAGTATTGAGCATCATAATTATAGACAGCTGATTTTACTGAAGAAATTAGAGGACTCTGAATGACTTAGCCCTATAGCCACTCTCAATCTTGAGGGAAGGGAGAGTGTATTCAGTGGGGGTTGCTTTGTTTGTTTTAAATTACTTATGTTTTCACAACAACTTTATCATCATTTTCTTGGAGTAAAACCTATAGTTAATCTCCAACACAGCTTCCACAGAAATCTCTATTACAAAGTTCACAAATGTAGTTGAAATAATTGCCACCTCGGTGCTAAATTGAGCATTCTTTTAGGAAGACCCCATGAAACATGTTCAGCTAAAATAAATATCTATCTTAATATTTCCATGTGGCAAAGAACTTATTCATAAGTTTGTATTTATTTAAATTACCGGCTTTAAACAGTCTATAAATTACATGATCGATAAGCATTTTAGTGTGGTTTTCATTAAATTGCTTGAATCACTTTTAAGTAGTACCTGAGATGGTTAAAGCTGAATGGGCTTGACATATATAGAACACTTCTAACACATTAAAATACTCCACTAGACTTCACAAGAATATAAATCCTTCATCAGAAACTGCTCAGTCTCCCCTATTTTGTATATTAGCTTGGGCAATGGCCCTTTTTTACTGCAAGGAACATCAAGGAATCTTGAGGCATAAGCTCTTATAAAGTTTACTTCTACCCTCTCCCTCTCCTCTCCTCCAGATTTTTCCATACAAAAGGATTATTTGCATTTAAGGATTCTTTGTTCTTTGCACTATACTAGATGGAATTTCTGTGCCAAAAGCTAAGTAATTTTTGATTAACTGATACAAGCTTGGAAAATGTATGGAAATGAGATGATAGCAAAGAAGCTTGAATTTTTTTTTTCATTTACAACAAGTTAGGTTTTTGTTTATAATATGCTAGTGAAAGCAATTTAACTAGAGAGCATTTGGAAGGAGAATAAGAAGTAGGTACAGTAAGAGAAAGTTTTATTCTTTTTGTTTTTTTTATTCTTTTCAGCTATCACAGGTAAAAAGAGTAAATCTAGTTCTATGCCATGTTTATATTTCTAGAAACCTGGACTGAAACAGGTTTGTTGTCACATACAAAACTGTAATTCTAGATTTTTGAGTGTGGGGTAGTTTTTCAGTTTTCTTTGTTGGTTGGGTTTTTGGTTTATTTAATGTATAAGCTGTATAATTAGTATAAATTCTTTCTTCTGCAATGAGTAAATTAAATAGAAACACACAAGTGTCATGCACAGGGAATGTATCTGAATATGCAGTTGAGAACTCAAGTTTGTTCTGTTGCCAAAAAGTGGTTTTATATTTATGGAGACTTATGATAAAATTGTCCTCAGAAGACCATGGAAACACAAACCACTGATTTGTATTTCTTTGTGTTTTCAGTTGAAAGCTCGGTGTTTTTCTTGTGTCACACAGTGATGATTAAAGAAATACATGGGATATGAGAAATACTGAAAGATTGATTAAATTTATTAAATTCAAACGATTTGATGTGATTTTTTTTCCCTGTTATGTCTGCAGGAGAAACCTTACAAAGCTGTCTCTCATCTTCAGCCACATGTTAGCAGAAATCAAGGCTATTTTTCCAAATGGACAATTCCAGGGTGATAACTTTCGCATCACCAAAGCCGATGCTGCGGATTTCTGGAGAAAATTCTTTGGAGATAAGTAAGTAACTTCTCTAAAATCTTCAATTCTTTGTAATCCTAAGCATAAAAAAAAATCAACTTTTCACAAATCCAGGTAAGGGTTGGTAGGTAGTTTGGAGATAATTTCTCATTTAAGTCTTTAAATTGGCTGAAATTTCTGAGTTCGTTGTTAGTGGGTCTTTTTCCCCCAATGCTGTAATTTTCCAATACTCAAAGGTAGTTCTGTCAAGGGTACTTAAGTTCAGTCTTACTGCAAGAAGTTTATTTGTTCCATTATAGGGTGAAGATAGTGCATTGCTTTCACAAAGTATATGGCAAATCATGTCCTTTCATGTTAAATATATATATATATTCTACAAACTAAAACTCTAAAGTCTGAATTAGGAACTTGATATTAGTTTCATGGACAGTATGTTTCCTTATATCACCTTTAACTTTCTAGCTCTACTACAGTATTTGGTGGAATGAAGTGTGCGAAGTGTAGATATGTGATTTAATCCATATAGGAAATGCAAGAGTGAAAATGTAAAAACAGGCATATGTGGGATTTTTAGCTTGTTTCTGGGGAAAAAATCCATTTTGAATACACAGATAAGCTATTAGAAGATATGCAGCTTGTTCACTTTCTCATGTGGAATGTTTGTAAGTGTAACAGTGACGTAAGAGGAATGCCAGAGGTAATAGGTTGGTGTCTTTTTCATTATAACAGAGTGGTCGTTATGATCATCAGCTCTGGTATCTTGCACAATGTAGGCAGAACAATTTCTGCAACGATCTGTTGCATCTTTTGAGCATACACAGCTCTTTAAAATAAGTCTTTTTTATTTAGAACACCAGAACCAGTAGTAGGTTGGCACTTCTGCAAATCAGTTCTGTTCAGTGTGAACTTAAAAGTTTCACATGTTTTTTTTTGTCAGTCTAAACACACTTGATGCTTTCTGGGTTCATGGTAGTGTTTTCTGGTAATTTCTTTCCCACATAAGTAATGTTGGAGTGTGATGAAGTTGCTTTATCAGTCCTCTGTTTTGTTAGAGAAAAGGAATTTAACTGTGTTCCATGTTACCCATTTTAATGTGAATATAATTTCCAAAATAACTTCAAAAGTTCAGTTAAAGTTTTCTGAAGGATTAACTTAAGTGGCATGTAGGGTTCTCCATCAGACAAGGCTTTAAAAAAACATGTCAGTCAAGAAAAGAGAAACAGGATCTTTGATAAAATGACTAATGATCATGTTTGTTCAGTGTTGCTATTTTTTCTTCCTCTCTTTTTCCCCTTTGCTTAGGAGCTCTCAGAATTTGAATTTCCTTGTGGTACTTCTCTTTTCCTGTCGGGCTCTGTCCTTGAATGACCTTTAGCAGATTTCTTGATCACAAATTGTATTTCTATCATTGGGATTTACACATCTCCTCCTCTGCAAGCTGCTGTTTCTTTCTGTCATTTCATCTGAACCAGTTTCCTCAGCTCCCTTATTCCCTGTGCTATTCCTCTTTGGGGTTCTTGACTGACTTCTACTGTCTGTGTGAGATTCAAGAGATTTCCTTCAAGTTTCCTTTCAGTGGTCCAGTCCTGGCAATTTCTATTGGGAGATGACACAGTAGGTAGGTATTTGAGGTGTCAGACAGTGGGATACTGTAACATATTAGTAAGTTTTTATCAGAACAAGGTTGGTAAAGAGAGCCTTTGAACTGCATCGCTTTATCTGAACAACACAGCTCTACCCTTGTCCTTTGCTTGTGCACACTTAACTCTTATCTCTTCTGACTCATCTCCTGCAGCTCTTACTTATAAAACCTTTCATGGCCCCAGAGCTCTTGCCATGACTTTTCTAGGCTTTGTTTTTTTCTTGCTTATGCAAATTTCCTCATAGAATGCAACTTTAAATATGAACCTTCAGTACAAACGCTGTGACCTTCTCTGCTCTCCCCTGTGGACTTTGATAGGGGTTTTTTTTTGTGTTTGGTTGTTTTTTTAGAGAGGCTGACTAGATGTTTAGGTTTTGTTGGCTTTTTGCCTAAAACATCAATGCATCAAAAATGTCTAGGAATCGAGGCAGTTTGGTGACATCCAGTTAAACATATGTATCTTCAGTTTTGTAGTATAGCCTGAAAATTTTGTTTGAGTTATTTCTGGTCAAATGCTTTACTTTCAGACCAAGTAACTAAGCACTGTTACTGGTGTTCCCAGCTCTTCTCCAATAAAGTGAAGCTGGTTTTGTTGCCTGTTTTCTAAGCAAGGAGCAGTAGATGTGTGCTTGGCAGCCTTGCCATTATCTCAGGTTTAGTTAGTTGTGCTTAAGTAACTATAAAACATGTATGCATAACAGCATATATGTCAAACAAGCAGATGAAAAAAAGGTTCATTTGGCATTATGTTTAATGTCTTTGTTAAACAAAATGCCTGAAGCTTTTTAAACAGTAATTATTTTCTAATCCTTTTAGAAATATATGGCAGATATGCCTGTAAGCCACATCCTTCACAATGGGCCTGTTGTGACAAATTAGTTTGCAAATATGATGGTATCACTTCCCTAAAAGCAAAGCTTGCATAAAGGTTTTGCAAACAACTCAGAATATCTTTCTCTAACCTGGCTACCTAAAGGTAGGCCCCTAGGACTTTCTGAAACCCCCAGCTCTATTTAGACAGTGCATTGAAGGAGTACAGGGAGGAACTTGATTGTGTGTTCCCTGGCTGCATCTCTGTTTTACAGGGCAAGCCTGGACCCCTCATTTGTTTCTGAACAGCAGCCCTTTCTTTGGGTCATTGACTAACTCTGCTCAAGATTACAGCATAAATAAAAAGTAAGTTGTGCTGGATCTTGGCTTCTGATGGTAAACTGTAGTACAAAAAATGTTTCTATTGCAGTTTGATCTGATCTGAAGGAGGGAATTTGAAGTATTAGATTAATTTACGATTTTTTTCAACATAGTATTATCATAAAAACCTTCCTGTTTCTAAACATAATGAATTGGATGCTCTTTTATATAATCAACTTTCTGCACTCATTTATTTCTGAAATATCACATTTTTTAGTTTTTAATTTGAAATATTTTAAATAGTAAGAAGGTCACCAATAGTAATTTATATTTTTAGTTGACTGTTCGGCTTTCAGTTTTTGAAAATGTGACCTACACTTGCTTTTACAGAAAGCAACATGTTATGGTTTGCTGAGGACTGAAATCCTAAACATAGAGTTTTCATGAGTCCAGTTTGTACTTTAAAAAAAAAAAACAAAGAATGATTTTTTTTCCACTGCTCTTTTCCAGTGAATGGGGAACTTTTAATTTTGTTGATTACATTTGCCTGTCTGAACACTTGCTGCAAAATTGTGCAGTTGCAGCTAAGTTTATTTATCTTGTTACTAATAAGTGTCATTGTCTGCAGTCTTTTTGTGTTTAGAGCTAGTCAGGTGTAAATTCACGTGGCTTCAAACTCATGAGCAAAATAAATGGCTAGGCTCTTTCTAGCCTTGGATCATACATCTAGCTGCTCTTTGGATTTCTGCTAAAAACACTGTGTTGAACTCAGCAAGCAATTTGAATGGCTTCCTCAGAGCCAAGTGCTGAGATAGCCACATATTCTTGGCCTTGGAATACCTTCTCAGCTTTCACCTTTCTGGTACACCCCTAACAAACCTAGTAGCTGGAAAAGGTTCTCTGGCATGGAGTGCTCTGTGAGAGCAGCCGATATATCAATAACGGAAATCATCAGCTCTCACACAGGCAGAAAGTGTAAAAGGAGCACTGTAAAAGTTTTTCCTGTATTGCATATTTCAGAGGAGAAAGGGAAACCTTGGAAGTTATAGGATGTTTGGTAGGAATCTGGAGACACTAATATGAGGTTTAGGAGTGTATAGGGAGGATTGATAAATCAAGGTGGAAGAGAATGAGATTTTGATTGTCTGGGTGGAAGGACAAGGGCGCTAATAGCCGTATGAAGAAGCAAAAAGTGGAGGTATTGATTTCTCTGCAAGGACGAAGTAAAACATGTATCCAGATTAGGGGGTAAGTGAGGGGGTCAGCAGTGTTCAATAGAAGGCCCAGGATTATTTTGATGTATGGATTTTGTCAAGGAAGCTGACAGAAAAAAGATATCAGGGAGATGGGGAATAGACTGTTTGCTTTCTGATTTGCTTTCTGAAAGCAAAAATCAGAAATTAGTGAGAATGTTTAAAGGCTGAATGCCTGAAATAGGTTGTCTCTGGTATTTTCACAGGCTATGTGGATAAAGAAAGCCTCTTGAAGATTATAAAGGAGCTTGACTGAAAAAGAACTAAGAAATAACTTGACATAAGCTTTACCTATACCAAGAAAAAACTTGATAATGTCAAAAGTAGGAAAGTGGTGAAGTTGAGAAGATGTGATTTTTCTGAATTTGTAGTGATTGCTAGAGTACAATGATTGGAGCAAGTGATTTTAGTGGAGTGAATCTTCACCCTTGGTTCACCATTATAGTTGTGCTGAAGCAAGTGCTAGTTACATGCACAGCTAAACAGTAATGTTCAGTGGAACTGTGAAATTGTAAGGCATGTAATCAACAGTTACATTTGTTTACAGATCCTTTAGTAACCCCCTCCAGTGGCTTGTAAATATGCATATGAAACACAATCTGATAGCATCTTCATTACCAACATTTTCTTACTGTATAGTGCTTGATGAGAATTTGCCTTGATTTCTCACTCATTTTAATAGCACCTTACATCTTTTACTGTTTTGGGTTTTTTTTTTTTCCTAAGTAGAAATATGCAAAATGCCACAGGGAGAAATCCTGAACGGAGAAGGAGAGCAGGCAAGATGACCTAAAGATTTTTCAGCTTCTGAATTTGAAAACTACAGAAGCCATGCAGGGCTTGGTAACAACTGAAATTTGTTATACAAATTTGTCATTTGTGGCTGTCTTCATGTTGTAGAATGAGTCAGCAGCAAAACGTCAATATTCTTAGATTTCCATTTTTTCCATAGTTCTGCCATTTATTTAACTTTTAAGCTTTTTATTTTTTATTGTGGAACTTTGAAGATTTTGAAGCATTTTTGTTATTGTTTTCAGATAAAATGAATTCCATCCACCTTTTACTTGCTAAGGAAATAGAAATTCTGTCACTGTTGAGATCAAAGACATTACTGTTTTAATGCTCCTTTTTTCCAGATGATGCCTGAAATGTATTTGTTTTTTATTGGAATTTATGAAAAAATGTGGCTATTGATTTCTCTGTAGCAGTTAAATAGTGCATTTCAAATTGATATTCTAAACTTTGAGTAGCTGTTCGAATCTGTGGTCAGTGCTTTTTGGCTCAGGATGGAACAGACACAGCCTCAGTGGTTTGGGTTCACAGAAGAAGCAGTAAAACAGGCAGACCACAATGTACAACTTATCTGACAGTTAAATGTTTCCAAGTTCAAGAGACCTCAGATAAGCTAAGTTTTAACACCTTGTTAATCCTCTTAATTTATTACTTGATTTTCTGTTCCTGCTGCTGATAGTGCCCAAGAGCCCTATTACTACCTGAACAGTGTGAAAATACAGACTGAAGAGTTGGTCCTGGCCCAAAGAGCTTCAAATCTGAGTATGAACTGGAGTGTAAAGGAAAGCCAAAGACAGAAATGAAAGTGGAAGAGGCAGTGATCCAAATGCCATTAGCTTCATCAATGTCAAGACAGGTGTTTCAGCAACAGGAACTTTTAAAGATGAGAAGATGAACAGGAACGGGGCTTTTGGAGTGTTGTTCCTTCCTCGACTGATCAGTAGCACAGGCTTATTGATAAACTTGTTTAAACTTGAGCTAGAGACAGAAGGTACTATTCTCTGGGTGCTAGTGAGACAGGAATCTCTCTAGACTTCTTTCCTACAAATGCAAGATGAAAAAGTTTGAATAAGACAACAGGTAATGTTATAGAGAAGAACAAGTCAGTATAAAGTTACAAGACAGGATTAGAAAATGAAAGTCTTCACAGCTGTTCTGGGTAACTAAGAATAAGGTAAAATTGCATGTACAAAATATAGAAGAAAGTTCTGATACTTGGCACACGAGACTGTGAGAAAGGGGAACACATTCTCCATGGATAGGTAGGAGAGGCAATGTTTTAAGTATAAAAGGATATGCAGAAGCACGGGTGTGCTTTGGGTTTGTGGTTAGAGATCAGAGTTGAAAATATAGAGAAGTGTACCCCTTTGGGTACACTTGGAGAAATACAGAGTTCCTGAATCTCTTAAGGAACTTACTGTCTCTCCAGCGATGTCCACACAGCTTTGGAAGTGGCTTTTTTTGGTGGTATGTTATCTCCAGTTCAGAAGGCTGATTTTCTCTCTTTTACCTTCTGTGTTCTCATTAGATTCATCTGTATTTGTTCGGAATGATGTCACTATTTAGCAATTGTTCTGGCATGATATGGCCTTTTTTCCCTTAGGACTGAATTTCTCAAGCCTTCTGTGTGTCAATTACTTGCTTTGCAGTTCAGAAGCAGTGGAAACGTGGCCTCTCACTTAAAACTGAAGGAGCAGTCTTAAGAAAATGCTCTTTTCAGTGGTGATAAGTCAAAACCCACATTGCTCGCTGCAGATTTACAAAGAATGTTGTTTCTGTCTGGGTCAGTATTTGCTTGAATATTTTTGAGATTGCTCTGGAAACAGTAATGGCCTTGTCATGGTGTGTTTTTGGCAACATTTGAGAAAGTTTCTTGCAGACAAAAATGTTCTCTCTAAGTATGAGCTATACAGGTACATGTTTACCTCCCTAGACATTCTTGTGGTCTGCTCTAATTCAAATGGAAGCAGTGTCATTTGACGTTCCAGGAGAGCTGCGTCTCTGCAGTTTTACGCAAGTGCTGTACTCTTTGTGCTCAGGAAATATATGCTTCATCTCCAGGTTCCTTTTAATGTCTCTTGTTTCTTAATAATGTAGCAACATTTGGGGAGTTTAGAAAAATCTCATGTACATATGACCAGGGTAGGAGGGAAGAGAGGACCTAAATTCCTCTGCTAAATTGATTGAAAGTCACGTGCTAGATACTAATCCTTTTCCTTTAAGCATATGGAAGTTGTGTGGGTGGCGTTTAAAACACTCCATTTGAGATTTATAGAGTCATACTTCGCTTTGATGTGTGCCAACAATAGTAAGGAGACACCATCCTCTATAACAGTATTTTTAAAATCTTATGTTTCAGTTAGAACACGTTTGATTTCATCATTTTCCAAATACGCTTACCATATTTACTATTGCAGGAGAAAGGGAGAGAAGTAGTGTCATTTAGAGAGGCCTGCGGAGAAGTGGCTTATTTTAGGGCTTTTGACAGGACTCTTTAAGAAAATAATCCCAGGGTAAATACCAAGATCCAGATAGTTTTGTTGATTTGAGAGATGCACAGAAAACCTCTTAAGGAAATATTTTCCAGGATCATTTGTTTTATTTTGTTTTCTTTCCTTGAATTGGCATGGGCTTGCTTCTACTCTAATGATGAGGAAAGGCGGTACAAGGAGATGTTGTGTATAAATCATTTCCTGCAAGATTGGCAGGTAGAGATTAGGATTTCCTTGTAGAAGGTCCTTCTATTCTTTTACTGCTGTACTTCATGTACACTGTGGCTTTCTTCTTTTTTTTGTTTCCTTCTAATATTATCTCTGAAGATTTTTGAACTGATCGGGGGTTGCAATAAATCAACATGTAGCACTGTAATGGTATGTACGTGTAATTTAGTCGGTTGTTTGTTTTGGTTTGGTTTTTTTTTTTTCCCAAATTGTATTATAAAAAGAGAAATTGTTACCAAAGCTCTGGGTATATCTGTTTATAATGTGACCGTAAGCAATGGTGCTGTAAACTTTATGCATCAAACCTTTGAGGGAAGTACAGTCACTATTTAGTACCATCCTCTCATGTGAGAGACTCCCAGAACATTGTCTCAGCTGGAGTCAGTCATGGGTACTACTTCTACAAGGGATAGCTTATGTAACTACAATGAAATACCTGAAATACTGAGACCTGCTCTTCCTCGGCCTGATTCCTGTCTTGGTTTGAGGAAGACAGGTATCTGCTGGGGAGGGCAGGGCCTTCCTTGAGAATTCAAACTCCCTCCCTCCAAACTAATATAATATGGAAAAAAATTAAACTGTTCTCAGGCAGAGGTAGTAGGGGTAGGAATAGCAGTCTTTTACTAGTATGTATAACTAAACTAAACGACTACAGCATTAACGACAAAACAGAACCAGGAACCTTGATCAGGGAAGTCTGATCTCGATGTTTTCTGGAGAGCAGAGCTGGAACAGTGGAAAATCCCGGCCAGTGGATGAGACGAATCAGCAGTTCTGCAGTGGTAACAGGAATGGCGGGATGTCCCGGCAGGGCAGGGGGGTGCGAGGCCACACCGTAGCAGGAAGGAGCGATGCCGAAGAAAGCGGCAGCGGCGGGGGCAGGGTCGGCCCGGCCTCAGCAGGGGCGGGAGGAGACAAGTGCAGAATTCCCGAGCACACGGCAGGTGACGGTAGCTTCTCCGGAGCTGGTGTCGACCGTGGACTCCTCTTGCAGCCAAAACCGATAGTCTGGTCGTCCTCCTTCCTCGCCCAGAGCAAGCGAGACTCTGCTTGTCCCCCGCCCTCGTTTCGCCTGCCCCCAAATACCCATTATCTCCCCCCTCCCCACTTTTGGCCACTTCTTTTGTTTCGGCCAAGTACCCTTAAGTACTGAGTAGTTAGTCTCGTAGCAACTTATGGGAGAAAAAATTCTACAAGAAAAGGGAGCAAATCTAACCCCCAGCGTTCCTCAGCCTGATTTAGTAGACAACTAATGTTCCCAAGACATCAAATCACATATTTCTGATGAGCTGAGGCAGAGCTGGCTGACTCATCTCCTAGACAAGTGTCCACAGGTTCAGCCTAATAGCATGAGGCATATGCAGAGTATCTGCCAGCCTCTGGTGCAAGGTATCATTAGGACATGATGCAACAAATATTACGAAGACAAAGATCCCTGAAAATATTTATAGGAGATGCCTTCTATGGTTCAAGAGCTGAATGTGGCAGGCAGTGATTTCGTTGCAAACAGGATTTTATTTTTTTCGTTCTATAAGGACAGGTGTTTTATATATGTAAACATATGTATATATTTAAGTAACAGTCTAAACATGTTATTAACTGTGACAGTCCCAATCTCAGCCTTAGTCCTGTTCTCTTTTCCCTTCCACCACCTCTGCCACCAACCAAAATCGAAATTAAAATAACTCTTTAGACTTGAGTCATGAACCGGTGCCTTCAAAGGCCGTGTATCCCCTAAAACACAAGAAAGCAAGAGCAGTGAAGTGTTAATTCAAACAGAAACTCAGCTTGCCAGCCATCTCTGAAAGCTTCTTTCATGCTGTGTGACCCTTCCGAGTTCTCTGCCAGAGGACGTGTTTCTCAGGGTGCCTGAAAGGTCACCGGGTTTCGGTGGTGTAGGAGTAGGAGGAGAGGACATTGCAGAAACCTTCACCTTGTGAAGACTCAGTAACACCTGCATTTAGTGGGTGTGTGCTGTCTGCAAGGTCTCTAAAGAGCTCAGCATCTGTGTGGATAAACTGGAGACACGCTGGGGGAGAAATGATCCCTGGCTGTTTCTGTTTCAAAGTATTTAGGGATGATAACTATGAAGTGGCCTCTGAGAAATAAGAGTTAATAGGTTTCAACAACCAATTCACACCTTTATTTAAAGAAAGAAGAAGATAAAAGACCTATGCCACGAAGCTGCAGAGAAAAAAAAACAAAACCTGCTGAATTGAGTGTATTTTAAATTCGAGCCACCACTATTCCAAACACTTGTTTTTGGAGAACTCCCAAAAAATAACTTCAGATGTTATTTCATTAGCTAATCACTCAATTTCCAGCATCTGGTTTCTGTCTTAGCCAAAGTACTAGCCAACAGAGCTCTAAAAACATAATCTCCTGAAGGCTTTTGTTTTCTGTGTTGCTGGTGGAGTTTTGGGGATGGATGGTGTTAGTGAGTAGATAGCCAAAGATCATACTTATTAATTGCATCTAAGTAATTGCATCTGAAAAACTGTCTTGTGCAAGGCATGAAAAACCAAATCTTAAGGTGTAGTATGGCTGTGATCATATCTGATAAATGCTCTATTGTTTTTTTGTTTTAGGGTTGTTGTCTCAACCCTTTAAAAATTCAAAGCAATAAAATTAATACCCCCCCCCAAAAAAAAGAAAAACACCAAAAAACCTACAAATAACAAACAAACAAAAAGCTCACAAAACCCACAGTCAACCCTGAAACTTTTCTAACCCCGTTTCACCATTATCACAGTGCTGTAACCATTTAGGGTGGCTTATAAAGAGAATCAGAAAACATTTTGGAGCCATGGTTACAGGAGCTAAATAGGCAATGGGCACTTGAACTAAGACAACTTTAACACCACAAAAGCACTGAGTTTTCTATTTTTTTTTGTCTGAATTTAATGCAATGTTTTATTCTCTGTTTACCCTAATGAAAGTTTGATGTGCATTCTTTCATAAATGGCATCTGATGTGGTATCTCTCTTCAGCTCTTTGTGGTTTCCTGTTTTTCATATGCAGATGAAAGTATCTGCTGAGATCTATTAAACTTCCCATTTTGTCATTTATGACTTTCTCGATACAAGCCTGCATGTAACAAGTGGATTTCTTTGCACTTAGAAATGTAGTGAATATCTTATGTAATAGAAATACAGGAGTGTATCTTTAGTGTTGAACTTCAAATTACTGCTTGTTTTAATTTAGGATAACTGCATAGTGTTTGGTACACAGAACCAACTTAATACAGTTGGTTCCCTCCCCCAGTGTTAAGTAATTTACATTTGTGCATGAGAAAAAGTTAGAAAAACTAAGGCAGTTTGAACTAATAAAATTTACAGGAAATATTACTGAGCTTGTGAGCCCTGTGTCTTTTGTTGATTTAGCAGTTATTAACAAAATATCACTATGAATGTGTGAGATTTTGTCCTAAATAATTATGCATTGATTATATTTTGGTTAATTAAAATGTTTTTAAAATAACATATAATGTGTGGCATAACATTTTTAAGAGGTGTTATGGGTTGGCAAAATTTGGATTTGACCCTAATGATGCAAGAAGAATTTGCTGTTATTGAGAGTGATAAGATGGAGCACATTCAAGTGATCAACCTTATCCCAGTTTCCAAATACAAGTACTCGGGTGGTAAAATAACTAACCTGGATTATCTTCAACTGTGCAAATAGAAACTGAATCTGACAGATGATGGCTTTGTGTGTTAGAAAGGATAATACTAATTTCCTCTCTATGAAAGTTAATGTAACTGTACTGGCTCTATGACAGGGCTTGGACCACTCTTGGTGGTACCTGGTTGATTGCTGTCATGTTACTTGACCACTGTTCATGAACTTTAGCTGTAGCAAAAATCATAATTGTAGTTATGAAATGGATGTTTATCATTCTGGGAAGGGAGGCTGTGAAGAAAGGAGTTTTTTAACAAGCATAGAGCTGGTCCTTTACACTCTCTCTGAAAGGATGTGAGATTGTTTGCAACACCTGCTTGGTAGGGTATTTTGGTTTCTGGAGTGTTCTTTTTGTTATACTCCTAAGGAAGCTTGACTATTTATCATTGTGAAATAAATGAAGCTTCAACTGTGTTTAAAGGAAGGTAAGCCATTCTTGTACTTGCTTAGGCTGCTTTCAGAAAACTTAGTTTGTATGGGGTTTTTTCCCCTCTGTCAAGAAATAAAATTAATGCGACACTTGACTCTTTAAAAGTTCAGTTTCCATGTCTAAATGATGTATCAAATCTTAAATATGTGATTTCATTGAATCTATTCTTTCTACCTATTTAACAGAACTATAGTGCCGTGGAAAGTGTTCAGGCAGTGCCTTCATGAAGTTCATCAGATTAGCTCTGGTTTGGAAGCAATGGCTCTTAAATCTACTATTGACTTGACCTGCAATGACTACATTTCAATTTTTGAATTTGATATCTTCACTAGATTATTTCAGGTAAGATTTGAAAATTTTAGATACTTGTGTGAATTTGAGAACCTTAGTGTCCTGAGGCAAGGAAGCAGATTTTTAAAAAAAATTGAAACAACTAGAACATTACAGTTTAGAAATAAATAGTGCATTTCTTTCAGTCCTTCAGAGGTGTTTGAGGCAGCAACACACACATCTGAAAAACTGAAAGCATCCAGCAACACCTGCTTAATTTCTGCATCTGTCTAGTTGTTACTACAATAGCTTTGTGTTTGCTGCTTACTTATTTTTCACTGTTTTTAATACATTCCTAGAAATGTAGACCTCCTGATAATCAGAGTTTTAGTTGTGTTTTTTGTTGTGCATTTGTATCTGCATATATGAGATGTTTCTACAAACACAATAAAGACAGTTACATATTGCTTTCTTTTAGGCTAAATGTAGGCCTAACTTTTATTTATGAACATATTTTTGCCATTAATGCTTTGTTGCTTATTTACAACAAGGAACTATATTTGGCAATAGCATTAATTGTATTACTGTTAATATTTATCTGAAATAAGCTTGTTATGTGTCTATTTTAACCTCATGTCTCTTCTACAGAACATACTTAAGGTATTTTAGTCCATATAGAAGACTACTGGTTTGCATCCATGTTAGATGTAGTGTTTCTGAGTTTATCACTTTGGATATTTCTTTTGTATCTAGAAACGGTTGAGATATGCAATCATTTATTTGATAATTTATGTTCTTTACCGTGTACAATCGTAAACTAGTACAGAGCTAAAAGTTCTACTAGGGTAGGTGTAGAGTGGATATTAGGAAAATTGTCATCACTGAAAGGATTATCAAGCACTTAAGGACATCATTTAGTGGGGGACTTGGCAGTGCTGGGTTACAAGTTGGACTCTATGATCTTAGAGATCTTTTTCCAACCTATATGAATATATCATTATTCTTTAGCCTGATGGAGATTTGTTCAAAATACCAATTTTACATCAAACCCTGGGTTGATGCTTGTCCTGTTTTCCACATTATCCTGTGCTAATTGTTGCTTAGACGTCTTAGTTTTGCTGTTGGGGGAAAGAGTGCCATTATGAAGTTGACAGTAAAATCTGGCAGGAGGGGATTAATGATTGTAGTATATAGAGTTTTGATTTTGATTCTCTCTGCTCCATTCTGACTCAAAACAGTGTCACAGTTGCAAATGTTAATGGTGGCAGTAATCTCTTTTTAACTGAACCACAAATATCGATCACTTATTTTCTTCGTGAGGCCGCTGCTGGTTTGATTCATTACCATGCCTTGTGCTAGAAGAAGGGGATCAGCAGTATTGATACATGTAAAGAGAAACACCTGGTAAGGGTTAACTTTTAATTCAGCAAAGAAGCAGAGAGATATGTTTTGCCAAACAGATGAGGTGCAAAAGCTGGGTAACTGTTGAACTGAATTTGCACTGAACTTGGTCTGAGAACTTCTCCCGGGAGGTTACATTTTACTTCTCTAGTTTTTAAACAGCTTCTGTAACTATGTATGCATACACCCACAGAGAGCAAATCCCAATTAAGTAATCAAAATACTGTTTTGCCAACTGTGGGTTATGTTACAGAAAAGCTGCGTTTGTAACGGTGTTTATTCACAGAAGAAAGCAAGACTAGGCTTTATGGAGATCCTGTGAAAGTGAAGTTGCTCCCCCTGCCTCCCCATTGTATGTATGCACAGCTTCAAGTGCTGTGTTCCCTGACCAGAGAGAAGCTTAGCACAGCAGAATATATGGATGCTCTTCAGGAACTTCAGTCTGTTACTGTTAACATGTCCTTTGGTGTCAAAATACTTCATTGGAGAGAAAGGGAACATTTTTTTTCCCATTTAGCACTTCTGCTCTGGTAAGACTGTGTGTACACAAGGCAAGCTATGGTTTCTTGCCTTTGAATGGTTTGGATTGGAAGAGATCCTAAAGATAATCTCGTTCCAACCCCCTTGCCGTGGGTAGGGACACACTTCTACTGGATCAGGTTGCTCAGAGCTCCATCCAACCTGAACACTTTCAGGGATGGGGCATCAACTGAAATGTTGTGGATCAGCTTCCCTGGGCAATCTGTTCCAATGCTTCATTACACTTAGATTGAAGAATTTCTTCCAAATATCCCATCTAAACCTATAGTCCTTCAGTTTGAAACCATCCCCCCATGTCCTATCACTCCAAGCCCTTGTAAAGTCCCTTTCCAGCTCTCTTGTAGACCCCTTTAGGTACTGGCATGCTGCTCCAGATTTCCTCAGACCCTTCTCTTCTCCAGGCTGAATAATTCCAACTCTTTCAGCCTATCTTTATAGGAGAGGTGTTCCATCCACCTGATCATCTTGCTGTCCCTCCTCTGGACTTGCTCCAGTAGATCCATGTCCTTCCTGTGCTGGAGGCCCAAGAGCTGGATGCAGTCTTCCAAGTGGGGTCTCACGAGAGCTGAGGAGAGTGAGAATCCCCTCCCTTGCCCTGCTGGCCACACTGCTTTGAGTGCAGCCCAGGACACATTTGGCTCTCTGGGCTGTGAGTGCACCTTGCTGGGTTGTGTCCACCTCTTCTCCAGCAGCACACCCAAGTCCTGCTCATCAGGGCTGCTCTCATTAGTTCTCCACTCAGCCTATACTTGTGCTTGGGATTGCCCCAGCCCTGTGCAAGACCTCGCACTTGGCTTTGCTGAACTTGCTGAAGGAGCTGGCAGGATGCAGTGTTGAATCTAGGATGGGGATTTCTTTCCCCCCCCCTCCTTGCTTTTGAACAAATTTGAACACTTCAGGTTTCTTATGGCCTCTGTGCTGAAATCTGTCTTCTATTCCATGTGTCTAACTTGATGAGGTATTAATTTTAAAATAAACAGGTATTCATCTGAATTTAGGTAGTGGCTATGGTTTGCCTGGGAAATGTAACAGTCTCAATCTAGATAGGATATTTAGAATCTCATTGTTAGGATAATCTGCTCAAGCATGTCACACAGGCATTTCGTCTCTGCCTGACTAGCCCTTAGAAGTTCTTTTAAAGGGAATTTGCAGGGCACATAAGAACATCACTTAACTTCACCTGCCTTGATCTTCTGAGAAATAGCTTAAAAATCTGCAAACCATTTAGAGGCAGTTTCTTGACTTCCCACATGCTGGCAATGGACATTTATATATATCTGTATTAATCCACTACTTAAAAGTCATCCTTCATTTACAGTAATGGACTGTTCCGTATTCTTTGAGCTGATAGCCTGAGCAAATACTCAGGTGAAGTGATGTCAATATTTGTTTTGTTTTCTGGCTTTAATACCATTATGGTGACTGAAGAAATCAAGAAGTAGAAAATAAAAAAAGAAATGACAGCTCAAATTAGCAGCTTTATTACGATTCATTTGTTAGCATTACTTGTCATTAATTATGAAAGTGCTTCAGGACTTCTCAGGTTTAATTGTGTTTTTATTAAACCATCATGGAGTCATACTTTCCAGGTTCTAACTAAATATGATGTTTAATATTTTATGCAGCTATGAATAGAAGGTCTCTTAATTTCTGCGTCTTCAAAATCCTTATCCAAAAAGTTGTGCTTGGTGTTCTTGGAATAATTCTTTTGAAGGAACACTTGTAGCAAAGTTAGGTATATAGGAGAGTGCTTGGTACCATTTAGGCCAAAAGTAAAAGTTTTTCAGCTGAAGCTAAAACACTTCAGGTATCTCTGGCAGACAGACTTGAGTTTTTTCAGAAATACGTAACTACCTGGCTTCATCTCTTTACTTGTTTGACTTCTTTTTGTAGCCATGGGGCTCAATCTTAAGGAATTGGAATTTCTTAGCTGTGACACATCCTGGATATATGGCATTCCTGACATATGATGAAGTGAAAGCAAGGCTGCAGAAATACAGCACTAAACCTGGGAGGTAAGAGGTTTCACTGTGTATTTCCACATAAACTTGTTGTCTCAGAACCTACATGATTCTGCTAGGTTCACACTTCTATTTTGCATATTTTTGCATTTTACTTAAAACTCACTGCAGCACTGAAGAAGTGAAGCAAAAAAATATTGCATTACCACACTGAATTCTAAATATGTAAAAATAAACAGAAAGAAATTGAAAATAAATTGCTTTTTCTTTCTTCTTCTGAATCAGGTAAAACAAGCAATGCATTCTTGAAAAACGTGTTTTAAAATATAATTTGATTTTCAAAATTTGCATTGAATTTTTACTTAATACTAAAGCAAAAATCATCTTAACACCATTCATGGTAACATTCAATCTATGAATTTAATCTGTGCTTTTGTGTTCCTTTTGTGTTTCATATCTTTCTTTTTCCTTTGCTGTATCATTCTATATCAAACTTTTTACCTAGAAAAACAATCTGTCAGGTTAAAGATGATGATGTGTAGAGTTTTTAAATACTTTTTACATGGTGCTGTGCATAGTAAATGATTTAAACTGAGCTTTTACCATTATGTTACTGTTGTCCTGGGTTTTTTTTCTTCATTTGGGAGAAAAAAAATCAAGAATGGTTTTAATCCTTCATTACTTATCATTTATTTTGCTAATTTTATCTTACAGTTATGAAGCTTTTTCTCTAAGGTCTCCTTGTTGAAACTTCTGCAGAAGCAAATGTACACATAGTTAAACGTGCATTGTTTTGAAACTCATTAGTGAAGTCTGCCAACATTTATAACCATATTCTGTACTTGGTTTCTTCTGATTTTTAGAAAATATTATATAGTATCTTAAGTTACCCTAGTAGTCAAGTGCATATATAAAAAAATCTTGTGGTTCCAACAGAAAACTGCTGATTTTTAGCTTGATACTCATGGACACTAGTACATAAGTAAAATAACTAGGCTGATTTTGAGAGCATTTGATATATTTAGTATTTTCTGTATTATTGATCCTGATGGTGTGACAGAGAAATTACCTCATGTAGCTTTTATGTTCCTTGTAAATAGAAAGTTAGTTTTAAGATAGCTTTCTATTGCATATCAGAAAATTACTTTCTGAGTTGCTTAGGTAAAATGCTGGAGTGTGAAAGAGGGCATATCAAGTGAAATTTCTTCTTTAATCTGACTAAAACATCCTGCAAATTACAAGTTTCTGTTCACATGCATAGTTGGTACTTCAGTGTAATGTGGGCCATACCAAAGGTTGTAAGAGCTCTCTCAACCTTCAGAGAGGCTTAGGTTTCTCATATTAGTTTGGAACGAAATAAAATATTGATGGGTAATTAAGAAAAACTACTCTATAATACAGAATTGAATTTGTGGTCTTTTGCTGTGAGATACCTTTCTCAGTGAGGTTTTTGCATGTGAAATGGTGTCTGGCATGGAAGGGAGTAGAGTTTTTAGTAAGAAGCTCTATACATGCCCAATCCAGTTGCCTGCAATCTTCCTTTTCTTCTGCTTGTGCTCTCTGTCTTCATAATGTATACTCCCAGCTATCACCTGTAACACAGAGAAGTATTTAAATCTAAGTCCAGTTGTGTAGTTAATATTTGATTTTCCTGAAACAGAAGTGCTATTTCTTTTGTTCACCTCTACAGGCTCACACGAAATTACCATTCTCTAGTAGAGCAGGTTTTATAATTCATCTTTCCTGTTTCTGTTGCATCTAAAGATGCTTTATATTTTTCCTTCCACTTGTTCAGGTTATTGGGCTGCACATGCACAAAAGGTGTCTGTTACAGCTATGGAGACTGGATAATTTCATACACTCTTCTTGAAGAGGTTTATGGACATGTCTGAGTGAGGCTGCTCACGGTGAATGTGCAGCTTTCACTTTGAGAATTAAAACACAAGCAGGTGAAAAGCAGGGGACAGGCAGCTCCTCTTACTTCATTTCTGCCCATGAGAAACTGACAGTGTAGAAGAGGCAGGTTTATTTCAGGTTATACAAAGAACATGACAGAATTGAGAATCTGACCCAAATGTTCAGGGACCTAATTCAGTGTCTGAACCAGAGGCCGTAATTGCTCTCTTCACTTCTTTTGCTGAACTCTGAATTACACCGACTTTTCTTTCATCCTGTTTTTATCAAGCTACATTTTCAGACTGAGTTGCACTCGCCTGGGCCAGTGGGCCATTGGGTATGTGACTGGCGATGGGAACATCCTGCAGACTATACCTCACAATAAGCCTCTGTTTCAAGCTTTGATCGATGGCAGCCGGGAAGGATTGTAAGTACGAATTCTTACAGCCACCATAGCTCTGAAATCCTGATTTCCTTGTTCCCTTAATGCTTATATGGGTAGTTAAAGATGTTTAAAACAGGGAATCTGCATATGGTGGTTAGCATTCTTTCAGAGTTTAAGAACCATGCATTTAATTAATTCAAAACCCACTTGTTTCTAGTTAATTCCATTAACCAGAGTTACTGAAAGTTAACCAAAGTCATATCTCATAGCAAATAAATTCTATGAGAAAATAAAATGAGACAGCTGTTGCATTGATCTCACCTTCCCCCCACAGCCCCTCAAGAGTCCCAAATGCACTTAAGCGTATTGAACAGTTACTGCTTCCAGTTACTCATGTGTCTAACTGTGGACAGTGATTTGAAAGCTATGTAATTGCTTTTTTATATATTGTGCAGCCAGAACATTTTCCACATTCTAATAGTTTACTGAAAAGATTTATAATTATTAGAGAATGTAAGTTTATAGGGAGAAGTAGTACATTTTTGCTAGGTTGGCTGAAGTAACACACAAATATTTGGTGTCAGAATCTTTTCCCTGGGATACATGTTTTGGTATACCCTGTATAAATATATATAATGTGAAAGAAAGAGGAAAGGCAATTGATCAACCCTCAAAAAAAAAAAAAGATTGATAAATCTTTTGCAGTCTTGTAATTTTTCTCAGTCCCACACAGTCTAGTATTTTTTTTTTCAGGTATGATGATTTCATACCTGTAATAAAAACACACTTATATTGGTAGTGTTTCTCTCTGACAAAAACTGAGCAAACAAAAACTGGAGCTGAGAATATTTTATGCAGAGTTATGTTTTTGTACTTTATAACTTTTTCATTATGTGACTTAAAAATATATGATCTTTAAGAAACTGTTTCCAAGTTACAGGTAATATAAACCTGAATATAGAACAACTTAGGATTGCTGTAATATCATTTAACCTGTTATTAATTTCCCACATGATTGAAATGCTCCAGTTGGTTCTTGCCTAACATTGTCTGCATTAGAAGTTCTCAGTGTAGATTCCTGTCATAATATACACAGATACGCACATATATAATACTGTGATATATATAATATTATGTATATCATAATACAGATACACACAAATCTTACCTTCTTTTCTGCAGCTTTACTTGAAATAGTCTAAATTTAGAGTCCTGAGCGTGATGTTCTCAATGGGGAAATCACTAGGAAGTATGAGCTCACTGTGAAACAAAGATCTGAAATAATACTGTTTTGAGCTACCCTTAGAAGGTTATCTGTTAATCAAAACTCAGATGCATTCTGGTGGTAGCTATCCAAGTGATGTCAAAATCTTTCCGCTGCTTTTATGGATACCCTTTAGCATGTATCAGAATGAATATGTAGCAATTCAGTTGCATTCAAAAGATAAAATAGATGGCTGAGGAAAGATGATTTAGTTTAGTTAACATCTACTGTAACTTATTCTGCTCCCTTGGAATTTTTTAACTATGATTTAGCTAATAAAGCTAAAGAAATGTGCATGTTTATAATAGTCTTTTTGTCATGCAGCTATCTGTTCCCAGATGGACGAAGTTATAATCCTGATTTGACAGGATTATGTGAGCCCACACCACATGATCACATAAAAGTCACGCAGGTATGTTGGCAGAGTTTTGAGTTACTTTGTAGCCTTCACTTCCCTTAGTATCTCACCTAGCAGTAATAATAAGCTTTTATTAAAATGTGAGTAATAAGTCCATAGAAGTGAAAGTATATTGTTGGTAGAAGGGCTTAGGTGAAGAACAGGATAATAATCCTTTAAACTGTAGAGCGGATGGTGATGCAGATGACATGTCTTGGAATGTTTTGTTTGTTGCGAGCCTTTTCCAAGTGAGAATTGTTTCAAACAGCTATTAAAGGTTTTCCTGATACTTATGTAACAGGTTTACATAGCTTGTTTTTTCTTGCTAATGACAAAGGGGAATACAGAAACAAGATGAGGACCAAATAATAGTTTTGAAGCTTGAATAGGAATGGTTGGCAAGTCCAGGAGGAAAAGTTCACACATCACAAAAATACCAGTTCCAGGGTATCCAGTTCTCGCCTTTCTTGTCTACGGTGCAAATTGAAAGAGAGATCACGGGAAACAGCAGAAGTAATTAAATGCCTAAACAGAGTCACTTTGCAGAGAATTGCAGAGAAAATTAGAATATGTAGTTGTGTTTATAGTCTGATTAAATGATGATGTGATTAATTGTACAGATATTTGATAGTCAAGTAGTAGGAAGTAGCCACCCCAAGAGAAATGCTTGATTAAAAATTGTGCTGAAATTAACACTAGAAGATTAAGGAATATTTTGTAGAACATTTTTCCTAATGAGAACATCTGGAAGACTTGAGGATATGTTCAAAGAAAGACATCAGCCTAGATCCAAGCCATGCTGTTCCAGATGGTCTTCTGTTTCTTCAAGTCAGACTGGATGACCTGCTGAATCTTCTGTACTTCTGGATGCTCTATGTGCATTCCACCTCCAGAAGTATTTTAGAAAAGAAGTATTCTTTACAATCTATGGCATTATCAGAAATACCATTACAAATATATCAGTTTTGTAAGTAAGAGAATTCCTAAAAACAATTACCTGAAGAAAACATGAATACTTCCCCTTCTCTGACTTCCATCTTTTCCCTCCATTCTTAAGATAATAATGAAAGAGTAATGGAGATGTATCAGGTATTTGTGTTGCGCAGAGCAATGCTCCAGCCCATATCTTTGCTTTTCCTCAAAGAAAGGAGAAGCAGCACATGGTCAATGATGACCTTGTTCTTCTTCTACCTTCATTTTGCATCCATTGAATGAATCAAGTTATTTCTGCACATATAGTTATGGGGACATTATTAGCTAATTCTGATGGTAATTCAACAGAGTCTGAATTATGTGAGTCTGCCTTAAATAATACATAACTGAAGAGGTTTAAAGTTGTCACTATACCTGCTTAAACTAGGAGAAGATGGTATGAAAGTGGCTGCAGGGCTAGATTGCTGCAGATGGATTTTTTGCTAGAGCTCCACCGTAAGCATCTTTAGTACACTGACTATAGCTGCAGGTACAAGCTCTCTCTTTCATTTTCTCTTTTTCTCGGCCTCATGTCCCCTCACTTGACTTAACAGTAGCTGCTTGTTTTCCTGTGATCTGGATTGTTCTTACTTTAGGCTTTCAAAATTTGGTTTATCAAGGCTAAAAAAGCTTATTTCAATGCAAATGCATTTAACTGTCAGTTCCCCAACAATAACTAGTTCTAGAAAACTGTTCTAGACTTGAATTTTGTCTGTTATTTATTCTTTCTAATGATGATGTTCTACCTTCTTGTCAGTCTTGTAAGGATGCAAAGTACTTAACAATCTGTGCATGACTGTAACCAAGTTATCCTCCAGGGTGTTCTTGCCATACTTCCTTTACAAGGATTGTGTACTTTAATGTACTGCTATACAACATCCTTGCTGTAGCCCTCTTGCTTGTCAGTTTTCAATCCAATAATCTTTTTAGTCCTAAATTCATACCTAGAAATTAAAATCCCAGTTTTGTTCCTATTCATCACTTAATTTTTCACTTAGAACCTTATGTTCATTTCCTTCCTTCTGGCTGCAACCAAAGCAAAGCAGGATGTGTACCTTGCATAGCAGTTACATATGACAAGTCTGTACAAATCTAACAGGCACAGATATTTTTAACACTTTTTGGCATGATTTGTAGTGTATCACAGGATGGAAGAAGCAAAAATGTAAGCTGTTTCAGTAACCTTTAATGTGGCTTTTAGACAGATCAGTAGCAAGAGTTTCCTTGATTAATAACTAAAGCAGATTGGAAAACAAGGCATTTGGAGAAGTATATTCTTTGTGAACAATTCAGTGGAAAGAAATAATCACTTAACTTTCTTTTGTTACAGGAGCAGTATGAATTGTACTGTGAAATGGGTTCCACTTTTCAGCTGTGCAAAATCTGTGCAGAGAATGACAAGGACGTGAAGATAGAGCCTTGTGGACACCTTATGTGCACTTCTTGTCTTACAGCATGGCAGGTACTGTCATAGTTTAGTTGGTGGGGAAGAGGATGGGTTTCTGTTACATTCCTGTTTGCAATGTGGGTATATGTTTACTTGTCCAGGTGCAAGGATGTATATATTTAAAATGATAAACTTCCTCATTTTTCAAACCAGAAATCTGTGACAAATAAAGCTCCAGGAGTCTTTGCAGTCTGGACTTGCAGTGTTGCCAAGGCCATTTGCTGGCTGCTGCAGAGTGGAAGCTATTTCCTGAGTGCAGTACCTACTCAGACAGTACAAGCAGGGCATTTGGTGCCAATTCAGTCACTTAGGTCACTTCATGATGTATTTAAAAGGCACAAAGAGGACACGTAGCTGCTGGGAATGGATAACTGACTAGACAGCGTTTTATAAGGAGACGGGATGTCTTTGTGAGAGAAGTATTCACTCAGTAGCAGAGGTCATGAATTGACCTGTGGAAAAGTAAGCTTTTAGGATGCCTGTGTTTCACATTAGTAACATGCAAAGCACTGAAGCACCTAGATGGCTTTAGATGGTTGTCGGACTAAGAGATTTGAATGGAGGGGAAACTCCCTTCTCTCAAAGTCATTTATGGAACATCCAAAAAAACCCAGAGACTTTCTGGTGACACAGCTTGGTGTGTTTTGTCCATCTTGTTCATGGATGCACCAGTCTGTGGGAAAAGGGGGAATGGGTGCTTTCAATTCAGGGCAGTTGACCTAAAAAGTAACGTCTAAAGCTGAGGTCATCCATCTTTACAATTGTGCATCATCCCTGCCCCTCCTTTCATATCTATATTTTAAGGAGAAAAATAAGGTTCATCCAGTTCTCAGAGAGGACTTTGTTCCACATTTAATAATCAGTCTTTGGTTACAAATGTAGTGAGAAGAGTAAAAAGAATCCTTGAGTCTAGTCTGTTTTGGACCTATTTTTAAATGAATTCGCCTCCATCCGTGCGTCTTCACTCTTATATTTGTGGCATGTCTTCCAGAAGTATAGTTTTCCTTTTCTAATTAGGCCATTTTCTACCTAATTAAGAAAGCCTCAGTGGCAAATCAACACGAAATATCAGAAGTATCATTTGAGTTTTTCTTCCATTAGCAGTAAAGATCTCTTGAAAAAGTAGTACTCTCTGTTTGCAATTTTGTGTTCTTTGTGAAATTTGAGTTTGATGTTCCAAACAGAAATCTTTCTAATTGGCCATAGATAAGAAATTCTGAGGAAATTCCATTTGAGGTATACCCATGAAAGGATATTTATTTCGCTACTAAGCAGCTGCTGAGCTGGAACAATATTTCTCATTTCAGGAGTACCTTTTCTCTATTCATTCAAGTTTCATTCTGAATGACAGACATAGAGGTCTGACCGCATAAATCATTGACTTAAAAAATTCTGAAAAATTCTGAGAGGTCTGTAGTTTTGTCGCTTTTGTTTGCTTGTTCATTTGCTTTTCTGGCTCAGCTGACAGGGCTAAGTGGAAGGACTGAAATCTTTGTACTTCTGATTGTCGGGTGTCTCATGTTGTGATAGGATCACATGGCAGTCTTGGGCCAGTGATGTGCTCTGATTCTGGAGACTTGAGAAGCTGAGGTCCCCAGTACTTGGCTATGGGATAGGGATTCAGGAGGACAATGACAGCATTTTAGGTTCAGGAAACTGACATGTTGAATGCACCAGGTTTCATCAGAACATAGCTACCAGCTGTAATTGGTCAGGTACATTTCAGACTTCGTTACAAATTTAACTTTTGTATAATGAGTGAGGGAATGAAGAAATATTACACTGTAACAGCATCAGCTGTTGTGAGCTTCTGGTGGGTTGTTTAATTGGCAGCATAATGGCTTGTTATGCATGCCCCAAGAGATCCAATACAGATGTTTTTACTAAGCAGAAAAAAATTGAGTAAGCAGCATCAGGTCTGCATAGAATACTAAGGATGATTGTAGCTGTTCACCTTTATGGGGCTCAGTCTCTCAAATAAGACTTGGTTTACTTGTTTCCTTTCTGTATTATGCAACAGGAGTAAAATGTAATTTTATACCAGAGAAATCTATTGTCTGAAAAGTAAATGTTTTCTAAATGCATATAGGCTATATTGTAAGGTTCATAATGTTCTCAGTAACCTTTCTGAGGGCATGGACAAGTGTTTGTATTAATGCAGGCATCTTGGATATGTTTTCATACTATTGAATACGAGTCTGCTGATATGTTTGGTTACTAAAGCTTTTTAAAAGAAAGTATGGAAACTGCCAGTGCAGAACACAGGTACAAGAAAGCCTTGAAAACTAAAAGCTCTGTGCCTCATTGATAAGGGGCTTTCTAGAAAATGAAGCTGTAAGAAGTTGTATAGAGTGAGGGAGGACTTCTGTTCACTTGACCATGGCTACTTCAATAGGACCATATAATTTGAAGATGTTTTTTGAGGTAGTAAAGTTGACTTGCTAGTTGTACTTATGGTGCTGAAAGTAGAGTAGATATATCTTTCCATACAAAATGAAAATCCAGTACTAATCCTGCAAATGATATTAGAGGACACCATTTATGCTTATCTGGCTTTGTGATACAGCTCATCCAAAAACTGTAAAATCATCTGTCAGTTTAGTAAGACTGGCAAGTGTCAAGATAAAAATAATGCTAGAAAAAAGTTAAAGTTATTTTTTCATCTGAGTAATCAAAAACCTGTGCTTGCTTGGTTATATTTCAGTATAAGTAGGTTATTTAGAATTAATTTTGGTGTTCATATCTCTTTAGCTGTCTGTCTACCTGACTGCAAATAAAACACAATGTGCTTTCTGATTTCACTTTGAATTATCTTGAACTCTCAAAGCTTCATGATTCTTCTGGGTGTGGTTTTCTTCTTTGCTTGTGGTTTTATTTGTTTGGTGGTGGGTTTTTGTTTTGGTGGGCTTTTTTTATAATTCAAATACATGTTGTGCTTCTTGGTGGAAATATTCCTGTAAGTGCTTGAAAGACTTCTCTGATTTTTTTTAGTAGTCTGAATCTAAAGGCTTTTTGTTTATTTCTGATAAGAAAAAATACATTTCTGAAATAAGTAAAAGGAATGGAATACGTCTGCTTGAAAATCACTGAACATATATGACTTAAAAATTTAAATTTAAGTCCTTCTTGTTTCTGATAATATGTGAAAATAATTCCTTGTCTTATATAATTTATTGAAAATGTAGTCAAGTCCTGATTTTTTATGTAAATGTGAAGAAATCTCTTAGTAGTGTTCTGAATGCTGGCAATGCTGCAGCTGTCATGGACTAAATATGTTTTTCTAAGAAGAGCTGCATTCCATAAAGCTTGCCTGCATTTCCTAATGTCAAATGAAAAAGAAATACTTTATGGTTAATATAAAAGGTATATAATAAATTGCATTAGTTCTGTGTACACACCTAACCTTCTTTCTCCTGAAGAAATAGCAAAATTGTAATCCTGAATGGAAATGTGTTGCTTCCTGTCCTGTAATATTAAGACTGTTTTAGTGCTTTGTAGAGATAATAGTTACATTTTGATTAGTAATTTTTAAGTGAAGTTTTATCTATTAAAGAGAGACAGCTTTAAATGTGCAGTCATTTTAAGATTTATTGTAGTTAAATCTTTGTTAATCTGTTTCCTGTTTACTCCAATGGTTCTTTATAAGCTTTTAGAGACCAGTTGGGGATGTTTCTGTGTAAAAGGTGTAAGTCCTACTTTTAAAACTACTGCTGGTTTTGTTTCTTTTTTTTTTTAAATTTATCTCCTTTTTTGTCTTGCTGTAGGAATCAGATGGCCAAGGCTGCCCTTTCTGCCGCTGTGAAATCAAAGGAACGGAACCAATCATTGTGGATCCCTTTGATCCCAGGGATGAGAACTCCAGGTGCTGCAGTATTATGGATAGCTTTAGTATGCCCATGTTGGACTTGGATGATGATGATGATAGAGAAGAGTCTCTAATGATGAATCGTTTGGCTTCAGTCCGAAAGGTAACTTTTCAACACTGCACAACTGCTAAACCCAGACATTTGTAAACAAAGCTGCCTGTAACTTTAAACAGTGAAAGATTGCACTTTGTGCTTTAGCTCACAGCATCTCACTGAACAGCTGTTGGGTTGAAAAACAAAATGTATCAATACAAATGCATTAAAACTGAAGTTGAATTGGAGAAAAAAAAAATTCCAGATTCTCAGCTGATGTGAACTGAGATAACTTAGTTTATAATGGACGAAGCATGAGTTTGTGCCAGCTGAAACTGTTATCTAAACTATGCTGTATGGTCAGCTCCCTGAGCTTTTATTTGTAAAGAACAAAAAATTTCCTATATGCATTTGTTTTCTGCACATATGTGTACACATGCATAGAATGTAATAGGATTAAAGTTAAGTTTCTAAACAGTTTTCAATATTATTTTTTTATAAAAAGTGACTTGATGCCTAATTCATACTCCACACAAGTAGCTTTTAGTTGTTTTGTGTGAGTTGTCTATGATTTTTTTTCCTGAAATTTTTAGTATTAGGTATTCTTAGTGGGAAAAGTATTTCTGAGATTATCCATAGTGACTCTTTGTTTCGGGATGTTTTTTGTCCTGAAACTGCTCTATGTTAAATTCTGAGATCTTTGTTGCAGGAGATTTTATTGCTGGTAAATAAGCAGTATCATTGGCAAAAGTTGATTTTATGGTGATAGTTTTTACCTAGTGTATTTTAGCCTGGGATAGGTATTGTCAAAGGCCATGCAACACTGATTTTTCAGAGCATTGACTAGATTTTACCTTATACTAAGGTCATCTAGATTGAATTGTTGCCTTGAAATTATTTTTGTAACATCTTACTTTTCCATTTCCTTATCATTGTATTTATTAAAAAAAAAGCATTCTTCACCCTCATATCGGAGAGTATCTGTCAGTTAATATACAAGCTTCTGATATCCTTCCTAACCTCTTAAGGCTTATGAATCATTCTTGTGTTGTGTACATAATACAGCATGCTCTACCCTTGGGAACAGTTCATCCTTCCGGCCTGGACTTAAATTGCAGTCTGCAGCATGACCTCTGTGAGAGATAGCCTTGAATTGATGGGCTTTTATAAGGCTATCACTTCCATGATAACGCAAAAATGCATTATGCCCTTATCAAAAGAAGGAATAGGTTTACTTTAAGAAGCCTTCTTTTAGGTATCCACCAAGTTCTTGAGTGCTTTGGTGCCTTGCTATTTTAGTTCCGTTGATTTCATTGTTCAGTGGATTAAATCTTCACTCTGCCAGCCTCTTGAAGTCTATTTGAAATGGTTGAATTATTGCGTCATTTGGTCATTTTTTAGCCACTGTTTTCTTAAAATTGTTACCATTGGTTGTGCAGTGAAGGTCTTAGCCATACCACCTGTGTGCAGTAATGCATTGTTTATATACACTTTTTGTTAGCAATGTCTTCATCAGACTTGCCTGTTTCTTTAACCATTGTTTATTTTTCCTGCTAAGCAGTGTATCTTTGGAGCCTGCTGAAAGAAATTATATTTTTCTCTGTGCCATTATGTAGAACCTCAATCTTCGTGAAATTTTCTTTTGTTTGTCATTAATGGTGTTCATATGAACAGGGTGCTGCATAACGACTGTGTTGTAGTTAACGTAATTTGTTGAAATTATGAAACTTAAGTGGCAAAGACAATCATTTAGCTCCTGCAAGCCGACCTGCTGGTAAAATTGTAACTTTGTAAGCTCAGTGAAGAAATTTTTCAATTCTTACTTTATTGCATGGACTGTGGTAAGCTTTCTAAACATAAATCTGTTAATCCTTGAAAATCAAATGGGCTGTATTTGTGTCAAGTCACCTGGCTGACCATTCTAGGAAAAATCTGGCTAGTAGTGAGCTGGGCTGAGAAACTCATTAGAAGAGGAGAGTTTCAGGGACATGAAGTTCTGATGAATGTGACTGTAGGGCTTTACAATGTGATGTGGAAATAATCAGATACCAGAAAAATACCTGTTCTGCAGTTTATCACTCTTACCCCTGACCTGTACTCAGAAACTCTTAAGAGGTGTCTGAATTAAGTCTCTGAAAGACTTCAGACTTGAAATTGCTTAAGGAAAAGAGCAATCATGAAGCTCCTTAGTCATTCTTTAAAGGAATTAGTAAGTGCGTACACATTAAGAAAAATGATTAATTCTTGCTAGGTGTTGTGTATGAGTCAGCAGTAGCAGCAGATCAACTCTAATAGAGGCTTTGGAGAAATCCACTGCATTTAGGCTGTTTATCTGCTTCATCAATCAGCTTATTTTTTTTCCAAATTGTCTTCAGATATTTTATAATGAAAGAAAGAGGAAGAGTGGTGCCAAAACTGTTTCCTCACCGAGAAATTTCCAGCCCCATGGTATCAGATTAGCTAATGCAATTATTGCCCAAAATGTTCCTCTTCTCAGCTTTTGTTCTAGCAAAGCACAACATTATGATGCACATTAAAATGCACATTAAAAAAAGTGGAGATTATAGGCTCAGGTAAATATTAAAAATAGCTTCTTTTTTTTTTAATTTTTAAAGAGGGCATTTGAGTCTCTAGTAGAGTATGTTATTTATAATGTTTAATATTTATTTATCCTAATGAATGAAGAGTTCTCTGTCACTTTACCTTGGTACAAGACATAATTAGATACACTTCTTTTTAAAAGAAAGAAAGAAAATAAGGAAAATTGATAGTGCAGGAGTTCTTCCTAAGAGCAAATAATTTTGAATTCATAAGTGCTTAAGGCAGTTGTTTGATCCAAATACTATCCCATGGAAATTATAAAGGAGGGCTCTACCAGTATAGGAGACAATGAGGTTTTCAGTACCTTAAAGTGAATTAACGGTTTTGCCTAAAAGTAGATGAAGTTACTCCATCTGTGATGTTACTGTCTTCTCTGAAATTGATTTCCTAAATACCTGAATGTACAAACCCCTGATTGATTGGTTCATGCTGTACTTTAACCTGATGATAGGAAATTGTCACGGCTGAAAGAAGGCCATGACTAGAGTTCTTCCTGCATGTGTTAGGTCAAATTTGATAAATCACGACAAAAGACCTTAACAAGAAGTAACAAATACGTGAGTAACTCTTACCTGATTATAAATAGACAAACTTCAGAGAAGTACTTCTGGTATTGATCTGCTTGGACCCTCTTAGATGTCTCCTGCTGTTTGAGTTTGCTCCAAGGACACTAACAGGCAAGATAGTATTCCTCAGTGAGTCAGTCGTTAGGATTTATGTTGACTGTGCTTTTCATATGTGCAAATCTGGCATAAAAGTATTTGAAAACTCTTGATTCAATAGCCTGGCTGTTAATATTTCCATCAGAAAAAAACCCTTGACTGGAAATTGTAATCAGTGTTGGAAGCAGGCTTTTTCTTGAATTCACAACTGCTAGGGGCAAACTGATATGAGTATATCCCAGCAGCAGACACATCTGATGGAATAACACAAGTGTGGTCCCTTGTGCAGTACAGCTGCAAAGTAAGTCACAGCTGCTTTTCCCTTGGCAGTAGTCACGCCAACCAGATGAAGTCCGTGTTGTTACAAAGGAGTCTGTGTTCTTCTCCTTAATTACATCTTTATTGCACAGGTCTCTGTGTGGTGCAGCAGATCCCCTTTGTATGCTGAAGGTCTGTCTTCTGTCACTGCCAGTTCATTTGAGTTAGTTTGTGTCTTAATCACTTGCTTGTTTTAGCTTTTTGTCACTGTTCTCTCTCATTGCATGTTTTTTCCCAGTGTATAGAAAACACACAGAAATCTACAGTAGGTGACAAACAGAGAAATTTTAGGACAGTGTGCCAAAAAGAGTAGATATTAGTATGTCTGTTAATGCCTTGGTATCCACGTTGAGATGCAGCCATCTTGTTGGGCTAGCTGTCAACACACATCAAATGATGCAGCTAGACAGGTTGGGTGAGGGTGGACAGAAAAATACAGGATTTTCATAATGGGAGTATGATGGAAATCTGATACTGACTGGTGAGGAAAACCTGTTTGTTGCTGTGGAATATTTGGTTTTGTTTTATTTTTAGTAACGGTGGATCCAAACAAGAAATTATAAGTTTGTCCCAGCAAAGGTTTTGCTCTTAGTTTAGCACCAAGTGGTCATATGGATTAAGCCTCCTTGTAGGGGGAGAAAAGCTGATTTTGCTTGCAGCTATTTAACCTTTTTTTTTAAATTGTGCCTGGTAAGTTACTCTTTAACTTGTTGGCCGTAATTGATTCGCTTTTTGAAATCTCTAGGGTCACAGCATGTTCTGTTAGCATTGTGGCTGTAGTATGGCATTAGTAGTCCAGGGAACCGAAAAATTACTTTGCTGTTTTGAAACACGACATAACAAGGCATGGATGTAAGCCTAAATTCAAGTCCTCTCACACACTTACTACTTCAAAAATTTTCCATTTCATTTTGTTAGTTGTGGTTTACTGTCCACAGAATGTGATAGAGGTAGCCAAATACCAAGCAAATACGGAACTAGAGGTTTATCACGTAAATTAAATTGCTTACTTCATTGGGTTTAAAAGCATGTCAGGGATTAAAAATCTTGAACTTTTAAATAAATGGGTTTTAAATGTGAATATTCTTTGATTTTTGTCTCTGCAAAAGCTAGACTGTTGTTGCAGCAGGAGAAAAGTCTGACGTGAATGGAACCAATGAGCACACTGAGGGAAGAAGACATAATTTTGCCTAATGATTCGTTAGAGTAGAACTGTGTACGAGAAGTTTGCCAGATAGAAACAGGGATGGGTATTCTTAAAATGATATCATTGCAGTGCTGTTCACTTAGCTGGGATTTGTACAACTCCATGCAGTCTCCCATTTGAGACTCTCAGGTTGCTCTCTCAGGAAATTGTGTTAATTAGTTTGGTGATGTGACATTAGAACATTCTAAATTCCACACAAATGTTTCCTGTCCAATAATTGGTTTTCAGTATTTCCTATCTTTCTTATTCTTTGTTTCTTACTCCTGTCATGTATACAATGGCTCTTCTGGAACAATTCCCTGCTGATTGAAAGGCATTATGTTGAGCAACACCATAAAATGCTGTAACTTAACTACATCACTTTTATTTATCTTTAATAATTGAATCTTTCTGGAGGTGTGACCTGCTTATTTGGTTCTATTTCAGATAATTTGGGAAATGAATTAATTTTGTGTCTGCTGAAGTCAATCCTTTGAGTATATTGTATTGCATGGTTCTTGGCTTTCAGGAATGCTTTATGGAGTTGTAACTAAACTTGGAAAGCTAACGGTATTAAATGATACAATGTTTATTATGCTGTTTAACTGATGGATGCCTTCTGATAAGGAAAATGAATTGACATTCGGTTTATAGTAATTCTATAATTATGGCTGCTCAGGCATGCTTGCAAGATACATATCTTACTTAGTTATTGAACTTTCCTTAATGCTGACAGACTAAATGCTTTGGTAGTTCATGTGCTTATCTTTATGGTCTTACAGTCAAGAACAGGGTCATTCACCAATTAAAGGAAACAAAGAAAATTGTAAAGACTTTATTCAAGGCATTTAATATGAATATTGAGACCACCTCTTCACTGAAGAGAGAAACTGAGAAACTTCTGGTAGCCGTGAAGACCACAAATCTTAAACTGCGCTGCCTTGAATTTGAATGTTTAATTGTGACATTGAGCTTGCACATATAGACAAAGTGGGGAAGACTGATCTGTGCAAACACCTGAGCTGTGTTGGTTAAAACTGAGCCAGATAGGTAGGGGCTAGTTGCAAAATTTAGCGGAGCCCTATGTTTGGAGTTAAACCTTTGGTTCTGATGAATTTGAAAGGACAAGTCAAGAAAAAAAGAAATCATAATTTGTCACTGGAGGAGGATGCTAAATGTTTGTGTTATTAGTTTAACATTTACTTAAATGATAAAATTGTTCTAACATTATTTTATGTAATCATTTCATTTTTTTGCTGAGTTCACTTCTTTGCCTAATGTCGTGCTGGTGATTTTTGATTGGTAAATTTTCAGAAGACGTATTTTGTGTGGAAGTATGATTTGAAAATCGGCAGTAGGCAGTAACAGGCCTACTGTCATGGATGTTCAGCTTTTAAAAGTTGTAGAATTTTAGATTGAGTACTCTCTATTATTAAAAAGGTTATCAAGGGTAGCAGTGCTACAGTAGAATTTATGATTTTTTTTTCTCATGTTTGGCAGTGATCATTAAGTTTTTATACAAATTGCTAGATTGTATTTTTTTTATTTTCATCACAAGGTAACACAGATGTTAATTTTGAGGTAGAATGACTTGCAGACTTCTTTTTCAGTAACTATAAGATGAGCTCTACTGTCCAGATGTCCATTATGAAAAATGACTATTATAATTGACTCTTAGTAAGTATCTGTGAAGTATCAAGTGTTTTAGTTGTGGAATGGAAGTTGTATACTTGATCATCAGGTAAAAGGTAATTTTATTTTTTCTGTCCTGAAGTGCAATGAGAGGCAGAATTCACCAGTGACTTCCCCAGGATCTTCCCCTCTTGCACAAAGAAGAAAACCACTTCCAGACCCCCTGCAAATCCCACATCTCAGCCTTCCACCCGTACCTCCCCGTCTGGATCTGATTCAGAAGGGAGTAGCACGGTCACCGTGTGCCAGCCCAACCGGGTCACCAAAGGTAAGTGATACCAAACCATTATTTCTGGATATAAGAATTCTGAGAAATTGCATTTGCTTTTTTCCAAGATGAGCTTCTTGCTTGTTTTGTAGATTGGACTGTTTCAAACCTTTCCATGGATTTTGCTTTGCCCAAAACTTTAATTCCTTCTAGCTTAAAGAAACTTTAGATTAGATCCATATTTGATGAAGTCTTTTCTCTTTCTGTAATACCTTATGTAGTTAAATGTTTCTGGCTGCATGTGTTGGTCAAATAAGGCTTCAGTTTGTCTGATGATTATGTTGTACTTGCTTATGGTCAGAATTTTAAAGATGTTGCAGTAATGGATCAGTTCTGTAACAAACTCTGATTAATGAAAATAAATAGAAGCTAAAGTTTCTTGAAAATAGACTTAAAGGTCATTATCTCATTAAAATTAGATGTTTTCCTTTCATGATGATTTATGTGCAATTTCCACAGTGTCCTTACAAGAAAAATATGTGCAGATACACTGCTTTCAAAACCTTAAATGGCATATAATAGGACTCAGATTCCAAGGGAAATAATAATGACTCTAAAGCCAATATGATTGTATGCTGTATTTTGTAAAACTAGTGATACTAAAGATTCAATGTTTTTTTGAGTGGATAAGCATGAAAGAGAACAAATACTGTTTGTTGCTCTCTATAACAAGTTGATTGTTGCATTGCAATTGCTGTACAGAGAGAGTGAGTTAGATTAAAATTTTTCATTTTTATATGATTAATTCAAATTCTGGATATGACTTGAAACCTGTGTGCTCATAATAATCCAGTTTGAAGTATCTTGTTTCTTTTGTCAAGTTTTTACTTCAAGGTTGAAAATAATTATCTTTTTAAGATTTTAAAGGTTTATAATTTAGAAGAAAAAAATAGAAGTTTGAATAGTTTCTTTAATCTTCGTTCTTAACTTCCTATATTATGCGAAGGAATTTATAACACATTGAGGATATACACAAAACATATGCCACATCCATTAAAAATTAGTTTTACAATAGAGTTTTTTGCAGAGTTTGTGGCTTTAAAAAAGAAGTAAACCAGGAATAGCATTCATGCTGCTTTCATTTTCTGAAAACACTTTTTTTAAGTGAAACTTCCTAGAAAAAAAAGTTTATGGGGTGTAAGGGAAACAGGATGGCGGCAAAAAAGAATAATCTCATACATTAAAAATTTTTATATTTAAGAGAAAAAAAGATTATTTAGTTCTGCCAAAAGTACTCCTTCAGGAAAAAAACCATAATTTTTCTATTTTGCTCAAGCTAAAAACTATAATTTATAACTGTAAGGTATAACAAAAAGTCTGGATCAGGGTATTATTTTCCTGTGTTGACAGTGAAAATAACTATTTTACTTGACTAGCGAGTTAAACACTTCTTTATTTAGTTTACTTCCTTTTAATATGCATAGGCCTGTAGGTAGAATAACTGTTTGCAATTCAAGTCACATGTTGAGATACTACTTAAAGAACAGTGCTGGGCTAGACAGTGAAGTGAGAGCAAATGCTGTTCTTACTTTAAAAGTGCAATGACCTTCATTTCTTTAAGTGGAAATAATATGCAGGTTTACTGAAGTCCAAGAAAAGTATACATTCCTAGGGAAATAATCTTCCTAGGAATTTCTTATGGTAGCTGGAGATAAAACATTCGTAAAGACCTGGCCCAACTGGTACTTTGTAAATCTCCATTAGCAATTCAGTCACAGTGAAGATGTTTTGGTTTTGTCAGATTTGTGCTCAGATTTGCGCAGCTACAAGGTCTTTTTTCCTGATAACCTGGGTTTCAGCTTCTTAGTACTAGCATACATAATTTTAGACCACATTTAACCGTTTATGATGTAATTCGATTCTTAGAAAGCAAGTATTCTGACAAATGTTGCTTGCAGATAAGCTAATTGCAAGTAAAACTACAAACTAATTAGGTTGCTACCTGAAAAACTGAACTGCAATTCAGACAGATTCGGCACTCTAACACAGTGCATGTCATGTCAAGATTGGAGTCATCCTAGGTATATCATTAAAAATGAAATAATTGTTGCTTCTTCCCCTGGCTCTCTAAGCATTGCTTTTTGTGCTCATTTGCTGTCAGTGAGTTACTCCTCTGGGGTTTTATTTTGTTTGGGATTTTGGGTTTCTTTTCCACATCAGGAAGCCTGTTTTTTCCAAACACTCCAGAGAATTCATTTCAGCAGATGAATAAGTGATTCAAATGATCAAAGCAAAGGATACTGGAAAAAACTATGGGGCAAATAAATCTGCCTGAGTTAGTTGTCTTTTCTGCTTTCCACTCCTTGCTTGGGTTACTCATGCAACATCAGAAATGCGGGCACACTTTCTGAAGAAGGGCCGGGTTGTCTGCAGAACGCCAGCAAGGCCTGCATTTGACCTTCTGGCAAGCACTGCTGTGGTGCCAAGGGAATACCTCAGTCAGAAACGATAAAGCTGTACTTGGTCACGAGCAACATTCCTGCCTCAGTGTAACTTCTCTTCTTTTGAAACCTCCTGTGTTGTTTAGTCTTCTCCCTGCATGGTGAGGAAACAGGACAAACCTTTGCCAGCGCCGCCACCTCCCCTGCGAGACCCTCCGCCGCCGCCGCCGGAGCGGCCTCCCCCCATGCTGCCGGACAGCAGGGCGGGCAGGCACCTGCAGCACCCCGAGAGCCTGCCTGCCAGGGACCAGCCCCTGCCCCTCGAGGCCTGGTGTCCCAGGGACGTGTTCGGGACAAGCCAGCTGGCGGGCTGCCGAGGCGGGGGCGACGCTTCCCCCAAAGCAGGACTGACGGCCGTCTCAAACGTGAACGGGAGGCACGGCCGCCTGAGTTCTGAGCAGGGCTTTGTGAGGAAGCACAGACGACACGAGCTGCCGGCAGAAGGTGCCAAGGTATTTCCAGTGAGCTGGGGGTTGAATCCTCAATTCACACCCTACTGCGGCATGGTCTCGCACTGGCTAACACACTGTTTATGCTGGCCAGTGTTGATTTGTGGCTTCTGAATCTTCTCTGTTGATACTTAATAATAAGCTGCTCATAAAGAAATAATTTGTTAAACGCTGTAATTTGTAAAGCAATAGTACGTGAGGGTCTGAGTTACAATTTTCACACAAAACTTTCAAAAAATATCTTTAGGGAATATTCTAGATTTGCTATATTCTAGCAAATTATCCATGATAACAGTGTATCCCTGTATGCTTTAATAATGTAAGATCTCAAGTCCACTTCGGAACTGTCATATGCCAAAACCATGTATGCATTTTCTGATGAAATAGATGTTCTAGTTAGCTCTGTTGTAGGTGAGGTGAATTCCGGCATTTAGCAGCTTCAGACACTTGCAAAGCCATTTACAGCTGGTCAGGCTTAGCTTTGAAAAGAGATCAAATGCTAATGTTCTAAGAAAAAATTCCTAGTCCTGCTCGAATCAGTTTTATCAAAGCAGCTCAGTAATTTATTCATAGAGGTTATTAACTCAAAGCTGCTCTCTTTGTTTGCTTGAAGACTACATAGCTTGTGCAAGACTACATAGCTCTTGCTTAGACGGATGGATTTGTGGTTAAGTCATGGTAGTTAGAAATAATTTTTTTCATCTATTTACTTTTCCCAAGACCACAAGCTATTAAACCTATTGCCAGTTAATTTTTTTTGTGTGTGTGTATANATGTCACTGAAATTCAATTACTATTGATAAGGGGTATTGACATATGTGATGAAAGGTAAGTCATCTATGATGTTATATATCACTAAATTATTATTATATAATGCTTTTCTCAGCATTGAGGCAAAGCACCAAAATTTTACTTACAACTAGGCTGTTGTTTAAAATGCTGCAGGTTTTTCTTCTGATTCTAAAAGGATAGATACTAGGTTTGTATCTTCAACTGTACCTTCATGTAGCATTTTTGTTGTGGTCTAGCACAGTACTGAAGTTGATGGAATGAATACTTCTCAAATTAGAATACCCAGTCAGTGTGGAAGTATAGTCTGGGGAAGTTACATATACTTCTCTTTAACCAAGTACTACTTGAACTGTCATCTTCAGGTTGTAGATCCAAACGATTTGATTAGAGGAATTACCTAATTTCAGGTAATTACCATTGCCAGCTGAATTGCCATTTCAGGCTGTATTTACATTCATGAGGGAAACATGCAATGAATTTCCTTCCCTGATTCATATATCAATTGTAATATAAACATTTTGCTATTGGCGGAAGCCAAGAATTGGGACGACAAGCCTGTGATGAATTCTGGCAGGCACTTTATCACAGGTTTAATAATTAATATGTTTAGCATGATGTACCTGTTGCTTTGCCATTACACTTCATCTCTCTCACTTTGCAGTCTTGAAGTCTTAGTTTTCCCCCGAGCAGTTCATCTGTAACTGAGTGTCTGTCTAGTAACTGTCATGTGAAACTTCTTTCAGTGAAGTTTTAAACTAACATGCTCTACAGCTCCAAAATGGGGTGAGCTGAAACAGGCCTGGGAGTCACTTCAGAGACAGCTCTGTGGTGTGAACTCCTGGGAAAGCCTTCTCAATGTCTGTTGTGTAATACCTAGCTGATGAATATCCATGGTGATAGAAGGAGATACCTATTGTAATACTTGTGTGATTTTTAGGTTTTTTCAAACGGTCATCTGATAAATGAGGAATATGATGTCCCTCCACGGCTTTCACCCCCTCTTCCAGCTGGCTCTGTCATCCCTAGTATAAAGTAAGTTAACTTTATCTATAAAAGAAAAGTGCTAGTTAATGTTAGATAATAGCACCAACTCTATGGTGCTAAAAGAAAAAATGGGAAAAAGAAAGAAATTGGCTAATATAATTTGATATGTTTTCCGTGAATTTTAATGTGCCTTTACAAAGGAAACATAAATGGTATTGATTAAGTGGGAGCAGTCCTAATGTTAATTGAACACATCATGTTTGTATAGGGAGAGAGGATAAATTGTGGCAGATCTTGCTCACAGGCATTTGGCAGTGAGAGCAGGTACTGTCTGGTTTGGCATCTATTACTACAGGAGAAGTGTGGTCAGAGCTATTTATCACAGGAGATGACAGATTCTAGGGGAAGTGCTAGGGCTAAAAAATGTGTTCTGTCATTGTTCTGCTCCTAATCTAGTCAGGCTTTCTGGGCTTTCAGTATGTGGAGCTTTTTCCAGGGTTCACACTATCATCTCTTATTGTGCCTAAAAAACAAGCAACCAAAACCATTTAGTATAATTTTGAATATGATCAATATTCCTGAGTTCCAGAATATGGGAAGACTTGTCATTTCAAGTGCGGAGTAGTTAGTCTTCCACTAAAATGACTGTTTATTTTTTAAATAAAGATGTTGCTGTCATAGCAAGTATCTTCAGACTCTGAATGACAGAGGATTTCGTACAGAACAAGATACATTTAAAGTTGAAAGCTTGGAAGTCCTATAATATGGTTTGTCCTTTTTTGTGTTTTTGTAAGGAAATTGGAGCATATCACAGTAATGCTATCCTACAACTTCTTTCCAATGTTCTGCTTGTGATTCTTGCTGTTAAATAATATAATTGGACAGTCAGTTCACATTAGTCCTGAGAGCTTTCTCATTCCATTTTTCTGTTCAGTTAGCTTTAATACAGAAGACAAATATATTTCAGCATTTTATTAATATGCTGGGCTTTTTCTTCCTGAGCACTACAATAAAGGTGCAGTGGAGGACTGACTTTTTTATTTAGAAGCCTGTTTTCAGGTGGGACAATTGCTGAGGTGAAGTTCTCCATGCCTACTGTCAATTCAGAAGAAAATTTTAGAATATTATCCAGACATACCTGTAATTAAGTGTTGAGATGTAACCTGGTGGAGGTAGGGTCTCAGAGGAGTACTGGTTGGATACCTCATGTAATCAGTGCCCTTCTAGTCTACTTATTTCATAACACAATGCAAGTCTGAAGAGGGCAGTATTCTTATTTTTGTGTTTCATAGCACAGAAAAGCGTCCTTCTTCATGAGAATCCCATTTTTTTTACTCAGATATTTGCTGATGTAGCCTAGAACCAAAGTGCAGCGTATACAGAGCAGTGGAAAGTCCACACAATATTGTAACAATATATACAGGCACAAAATCCGGGTCAGGCCAATCCAAAGCTAGAATGTGAGACTTCAGTTTGGTCAAAAGAAATTCTTTCATTAACCAAAGACTTCTGAATAGAAAACTGAGGAATTCCAGGACTAAGGAAGCACCTTCCTTTGTGAAAACCAAACTCTATTGATTTTTGAGGAAAAAATTAACTTTCATTTCTGTTCTGGCTTTGTACTTATACCTTTTAAAAATTACACAAGCAATTTTAGATTTTGATTTTTAAAATGTAAAATCATCAGTATATAATGTTAGGAGTAAGAAGTTCAAATTACCTAATTATTAATATATTACATGGAGTGACTGTTAAAAATTGATCATTGTATGTTCTTTCTTTAAACACTACTATGTCTGTTTTTAATTTATTTAAAGTTAAGTTTTTGTCACCACTAGGAGATATGCCAATAATATATAATATTGTGTGACAATATGTAGGTGGAAAAACTGGGGAGGAAGGGGAAAAAAATCTTCAAAACCAGCAATTTCCACCAACCACAACAATTGCTTTCAGAAAAAGTAACTCAATATCTATCATGATTTATTTGGAAACGTTGGAGAATATTTTTACAGTCTATTTTTCCTCCTGTTAATTGACTGCGCTCAGCACTTATAAATGTTGAATTGTACTTGATTCAAAATACTCTGCTTTTCACAACTGTGCTGCTCCAGTTAATCTAAGCAAGTTGCTCATTTTTTTGTGCTCTCCAATCTGTGCAGTGTAATGGTTGAGTGCTGGTTTGTTTCATATAGCTCCAAGGCATTCTGTTCTTTCTAGTTGTTATAATCAGTCTGTAATTCCAGACATTTGACTGAAGGATACATTGATCATATATGAGACGTCCTATTCTACATATCACAAGAGGCAAAATGATTCTTACTTGAAACTTCACAATTCTAAAATGTCCCTACTTAAATTGTTTGATCAGCTTTTACTGAATATAATGTTATAAATATGACTTTTTTTTTTCTTAAAAAGTTACATTAATAGAAAAGCTCTGGAGGTTTTTGTTGTTGGTTTGTTTTTTTTTTTTCCCTGGAAACAGTGCTGATTTATTTTTGTTTTACTAAAGTAGTTATTATAAACTGTATTTCCATAATGGAATACTGGACTCTTGCTAACTGAACATCTGATTTTTATTTTCCACTCAGCACCTGTGTTTTTGACTGGACAAGTGAAAATAGCTATTTTAGATTTGGACTTGTGTAATTATGTCAGACTTTTTTAGCAGTTTTGATCAAATTGCTGTTTTATTCTTGAAAAGATACGTAAAACTCTTATGTCAAAGATAGTGATTCTTCCCCAAAACGTCAAAATTTTCAAATTGAATAGTGTTTGTTTCATTCCAGTGAGTAGCTCCCATTTTGCTACATCAGTAGCAGACTCTTTGTCTCCAAAGTACTGTGAACCACAATGGTATTTTGCGTGAGGGAGCATCCATTTGTGAGTATGTAATGAAGCATCCAATTGCAAGTGCCTTTTGTAGTCTGTAAATAAATTAGGAGTGTTTCGTTGCCTTGAGGTAGTTGAGGGAAAAGTAGCACCAAAATGTGTTTCTCCTCTTGCTGTCAGTCCCATCTTGCTAACAAAATTTTGAAGGTGAAATCACAGTTCCGTTAGGGCAAACTGTGGCTTGGAGTGTCTGTCTCCCTTGAGATCAGCCTCTGGCGTGGCTCTTCTCGGTGACAGAAGGAGCAGGGCTGACATGCATGTTCCACACACACGTCCTTCCTCGCAGCTTGACAGGCCAGTGAAAGGGTGAATGTCCTCTGCATCGCTAAGCCCTGCTAAACACCTTTTGTCCTGTATTAACTTCTATTTAGTGCTTTTGATAAGTGCAAACAAGCTGAGTCTGGCAAGTGCCTATTTAGTGCTTTAATTCTTTGCAATTCTCTGCTATATTGTACTTGCTTAAAGTAGCTGTTTAACTCTTAGAAGGGCAGCTGCCCTTTACTCTGTACATTCTCAGTGACAAAAAGTCACAAGACTTTACAAAAAAAAAAAAAAAGACCTTACAAGTTTGTTTGTCATGGTGTTTTTGTCTCCTTATATGTAGCAGACGTATTAAGGATGTTTGGGCTAAAGAAGAGTGTTTAAGGGATTATGTGAGGTCAAGTACCTAACAGCTAAAGATAAACCAATATTTTTCTCATCTCCTTAGGTGCCCTGGTCCTTCAGCAAATTCTCTGTCTGATAAATCAAGGGAGCACCCAGATGATGATGATGAATACAAAATTCCTTCTTCACATCCTGTAATACTGAGCTCACAACCACCTCATGGTCATAATATAAAACCTCTTGCTCGGTAAGGTAATTCAGCAGCCTTGAAAAAACTATTTTTGCAAAACCTCTGCTTTTTCCAAAATTAACTGGATTCAATGTCTGTAATGATGGTTAAGCTTGCCTACCTTCTAAGCTTGGACTACCTGTGCTTCAGTTTAGCTAGGCCACAGATATAAACCTATGAAGTTCACATCATTGTATCTCTCTTGTGTCAGAACTGGGTGTTTTTTGCCTTTGGATACTATTTCTGCAGTTGGGGTCTTTTTTTTTCCCCTTACGTTGAGGTGTTTGAAACTGACCAGGAGATTCAACTCCTAAAACTCTTTCAAATTTAATTTTTTGGGAGAATTGTGTGACTTAAATTCCCAGTCAGCTTTGAAATTCTTAGCCTTTCACATTTTATATAATTCAATTTAAAAGCAATGTGGTGCTTTGATTCTCTTTTTGTCCAATGTATAGTGTGTCTTTTTAGCTTTTTGAGCCCGTTTGGCAATATATTTTCTTTGTACTTCTCAGGACAAGAACCTTTTTTTTAAATACTGGTGGAATATGTGTCCTTACCTTTAAATATGTTCTGAAGCAATACCTCCGAACTTTCACTGTTCAGAATTACTGATGGCTTATGACAAGGAGACTTGGATGCAAGGGGCGTGGCAACTGAAGGCATTGACATTCCTGCTGAACTTTGCCCCTTAAAAAGATATGAATGGCTGGAATCAAGACAATAAGTCTGGAGTCATAGGGGGAAAAAAGGGCAAAGTTTTACTGGTCTTGTAGGTCATAAGTATGATATTACAATCAAGTATTGATCTAAAAAATGTAGACTTTCCTGTGATTAAAATAATTCAGTGACATATTGCCATTTTTTCCTCTCTCTGTCAGAATGTGATGTTGGGGACCCACCATCAATAAAGGTCAACATGTCTCTCACCCCAAAATTAGCCAATAACGCTTTTTAGACCTTTTAAGTCAGAATTTAAAACAGGTAGAAAAAAGCTCATAATATGAACATTCTTTACATGCAGGTTAAAAATTCTGTCTTAGAAATCCTGATCCAGGCTTCACTGCATAGACATGAATATTGTGCAGTTGCCAAAGCTTAATGACTTAAGTACTTAAATTTTTATCTACTGTATGAGACTTTAAAAAAACAAATCAATGACAAATTGTGTTGACTGAGCAAAAAAATGGGAAGCAAAAAGAAAAAATTTCAGGATCATAATCCTTCTTACCTGTGCCATTTTTATGGAATCATGTTGTGCTTCTGTATGGGAATGATGCAAATAGATTCAAACTGAAAGATTCTTGAGAAAATAAGCAACTGGAGAAGTAGAATCTTATAATTTTTATTTTACAGAAAAAAGTAATTGAGTGCCTTCAGTTGGCTGGTACAGTGTTTTACCAGACCCTTAGAATTATTTATAGAGGCTGTAGATAGAAAGATGATTTCCAAGTTTTCTCCAGTTTTTACTGTGCATATGGTGGGGTTTTTTACATGAATTCAGGACTTGCTACAGATGAAATGCCTCAGTTTGCTATTCAAGTTGCTCCATGATTAAAACCACCAACTCCTCTTACTATGCATTCTGATTAAAAATTTAACCCAAACCATTCTCCTAGGCATTAAAGAAAAAAAAATAGTCTGGTGTTCCACATACTTAAAATGTCTTTTTTTAGCTAACATCACTGCTTAGATGTGAAAGCTGATATAAAGCTTTCAAGAAAGAATCTGGTTCGTGGTTGATGTGTTCTTTTAATGCATTTCATTAAGTAACATGGGAGGGATGTTTTGTTTCAATGAAACTTCTCATTATTGTTCAGCAAAACTATCAACTTTTTTTTTTGAATGTTATAAATTTTTAGCACATTTCAGTTCTTTCCCCCACTGTCACTTTCTCGATTACCTCTTTCCAAAGTGTTAGTCCCTCGCTTTTTGGATAGTACTTGCAAGTTTTCAGTAAGCTAAAGAGCTTACAAATTTTATCAGAATGTTTTGTAGTTGAGAATTATGTAATTGTTCCATCCTACTCCCAAATTTGTGTTGCCTTTTCTCTCTTTTACCTGTAGATATGACAGCACTAAAAATACTTCAAGAATAATACAAAAAAAATTATTCACAGTCTTACTTGTGAAGTCAGAGATCATTTAATTGTCTGGTTTGTTACTGCTGAACATCTCTTCAGTTCAGGAATAAGAAATGAAAGAATTTCAGCATTACTAATTAGGCTGTTATAGGAGAAACGTTACATTATTACATTTGCTGTCTTTCCCTAATAAAGCTTTTTCCAAAAAGGGAAAGGACGGAAGTCTTGCTTATTAGTACTCATTGGATGCTCTTTTTTCTGGTGTTTACTGTTAATGTAAACAGATATTTCAGCATTGTTTGTAAATTGATCACTTAGCTGGGCTCTTCATGGACTGAACACCTCTGAGGTTGTGCCATATTAAGTTACCTTGCTGCCTGTGGCTGGTTGCATTATTGAAAATGCAGAATTGATTACAAGTAGAGTAGGAAAGTTCATAGTTACTTAGTGTATGTGCTGAGGAGTCAAAGGAAGTGTTGCATCCACTGCATTTGAAAGATTGAACCGATCTAATGTCAGAGAAAGAAACAACACTTCCTCTACCACTTCTCTGGGGCAATTATTTTGTAGCAAAAGATCACTTACCATTAGGGGGGTGTGTTTGTTTGTTTGTTTTTAAATCTTGCAATTATTCTTGTGCTTATTTCATTACTTCTAGTTTTAACTCTTGGGACCACAAATCCAATTCACTTCCTCTTTCCCGTTTATGTATTTTAAATTATTACAGACTTTACTCATTCCTCCATTCCATTTGGCCAAAGCTGATAGGTTTATTAATACTGTTGGTAAAACCCCCATATCTGAAATTTTAGCTGTGTATAACACTAGCAGATTTCCCAATGTTTAATAATAGTGGTGCATGGTGGAATGGGATTTTTATCTTTAAGCTGGAATTGCATAGCATAGTGGCCTTTTTCCAAGGAAAATCTCTGGTTCTTTCTGAATATACAGGGCCCACAGTTCCAGTGACAGGAGCAATTTCCTGGTCCTTTCGTATTTTTAAACAATACTTAATATTGTGAAAAGGTTTGTTCCATATTTTTCCTTGCCATATTTGAACAAAGTCTTCTTAGAAAAATAACCTCCAATATTTTCAACAAGATTGTAGGCACTCTTTACTGTTTGATTGGATGCTTTTCATATTAATTTGGTACTGTTGTTAAGTTTTGAGGGCAGAATATGCTTCCATTTAAGGAAAAAAAAATCAGTAAACTATGGTGGAAGTATCAGCAAGGCACAGTTTTTTGATACAGAAATTAATAGGTTCCTGCAAAACTGGTTTGGCTAGTTCAGTTTTGGGGTTTTCACTGGATTTTTTTTAATGTTTGGCAAAGTTGAGTTGAAATTTGTTATTAATGTGCATTGTGGTGTTCTGTATGGATTTTTTTGTTGTTCTTACATTTTGTTTAATTTTTGTTTCTGTGTGCTTTTGTGTGGATAATTACCAAAATTGACATTTCCCTTTTTCATAATTCTGCTAGGGAAAATTCAGCATCTGGGAAGGTGAACTAAGATTGAGCCTATGATGTAACTATGTGAATACAGTAATGACCTGAGCTCTGAAGTGATGACTGTGTTTAATGTTAGTTCTTCCTCTAACTTGTATTGCAGCCTGTGTTATTTTAAGCCATGTCAGTACATCACCAAGAAACAGTATAATCCCTCAAAGCAGTTTTAATGAGGGTTAACCAGTATCTGCTCTCAATATCTAAAAATGTAAATTTTAAAATTGATGCTGCTTATTGTCCCTGATTCGTTTCCATATAGTGAGCTGCCAGGTACTGCTCATTCAGGGAATTAATGCTTGGCTAAATGGTTGATTGCTTCCTGCTTGGTGTCTGTCTTCAGGGTGTGTGAGAATGGTCAATGTGCGAATGGAACACACGGTGCTACTTCCGAGATAAAGAAATCGAAACATCCAGAGTCAGGTACGTTTTCATTTTCTCCTTGTTTGCCGAGAAGATTTACTCTGTGCTGCCCTAGGGGTGCAGCAGGAAAACATTCACTTCTTGTGGTTGTGTCATTCAGGAGATGTCTATGATGCACCTACTGTTCCGGTACCTTTGCCTCCTGCACGGCCTCCTGCCAGAGACAACCCCAAACACAGCTCTTTGCTCAACAGGACACCCTCCGATTATGATCTTCTGGTGCCCCCTTTAGGTTGCAGACTTTTTGCTGATTACATGTAATGGTTAACACTGCCCAGATGAACTAAATGCCATGTTTACTGAAAAACAGCCAGTGTTGAGTATGTTAGGAGTACCAAGCAGGCTACGAGCTAAATATTATAGCTGTCAGTCAAGATTTGTGTCATTTGGAGTCTGTTTGTAAGGCCTCATTTGGGACAGGCAAAAAGATACACTAAATCTGTATTCCAGCTATTCAGAAAAGTGAAAACCATTTTCCCTAAAATGAATTTTAATTGTCCCTTACTAAGAAGTTTCAGCATTGCAATTTAATGCAGTAGTGGAGCATTTTTCCTACTGTAGCTTAAATAATTCCATTTATTTTATCAGATACAAAGAAGAATGCCAAAAAGATGGTATTTGAGTAAAAAAAGCAAACCACTAAATTAAATTAATAAGTTAATTTCTGGGATTTTTCCCCCATCAGGGGACGGTTCAAAAGTCACTGTTGTCTCCAGTCACCAAAAGCTCTTTTTTCCAACCCTGATTTCTGTTCTGTTCTCCTACACAAAAATCAGTGATCTCTGCGTATATATTGGTGCTGTGCTTGGGGACTACCCACGGCTTCATTGACAAACTCAGCTGCGTGGTTGTGTCTGTGTGGATGTGTCAGCATCCAAATTTCTGGTTCCATAAAACCTTTTGAACATTTCCCTTGTTCCTGCACTATGCTCCCTCTGGTCCCTGAAGTGTTCCTGAGATGCAGGAGAAATGAAGGCAAAAGAACACATAAAAATCACAGTGCTTGGTAGCTCTAGTCCTGCTTGCACCTCCTTTGTATATGAGATACATTCTTTTGCCAAGCTCTAGAAAATTCAGTTTATATCTGGAGTCAGAGCTTCTGAACAGCAGATAGAGATAATACACAGTATAAATGTAGCAGATTCAATACAGTCAGCATTGGTGTTTGTATATAAATACTCTTGCTCAGCCACTGAAATACAGCTGTTATTCTACTGTGATACTCAGTGAAGCTTTCACTGTAGTACACTCTTGGCAATTGAGTCACTAAAAGCAATCTCTCCTTCCAGTCCAGAAAAGAAACTGAGCACTGCAAAAGGTCATTCAGAGCATGTTTTAGAAGAGGGCTGTGGATATTAACAGTCAGGTTTACAGTTTCATTACTGGAGTCACTGAACTGCTTAGATGAACCATAGGAGTAAAGGCCTCAGCAGCCAGAGAAAAATAAAGTTTAAGCTTTATTCTTTATTCTGCAGTCCTTAATGAAGTTTTGCTCATCTAATAATTCATTTCTAAACTGCAGGTGAGGATGCATTTGATAACTCACCCCCCTCACTCCCGCCACCGCCGCCGCCGCCTGCTCGGCACAGCATGATTGAGCACACAAAACCTGCTGGCTCAGGGAGCCGACCCTCTTCAGGACATGAACTGTTCCTTCATTCTGGTAAGAATACAGAGGAAACAGCATATTTCATTTTATTTTCCTTTACTTCAGAAGCTTCTGTGTTCAGTGATAAAGTTGTCACTAGGCCTCAGAGGTCATTATACAAAATATTAAAAAATCAAATTTTTTAATGGTGGAGGTGAAGCTACTCAGAAGATAGAAAGACTTCACTTTTCAAGAGCACAAAGTAATAAAATGAGGTCAATATTTCAATACCAGGCTAGAAATTTTGTAAATTGTAGTTTTCTGTTGTAATCTGTAATACTAATCTGTATCCTATTGTCAACTCCATTGTTTTCAATAGTAAAACATAATTCATGGGGGTTATGTTAATTCATTATTTTCATTATTTTTCATTATTTTTTTCATTATTTTCATTATTTTCATTATTTTTCATTATTTTCAAGTGGAAACTTTCAAAGAAGTTGTAAAATAAGGGAAAAGAATATTCTGCTTTATTAGAACTGTTGTAAAATTTTGCTACAAAACTATATTGTGAACACAGTTGCTAGGTCCTGGGATTCATAACCTTTTTGCTAAGTCAGGTTTTCACCTATCTCTCCCTGTAAATCACTGTGATATATTCAGTCTGATATTTTGCTTATAAAAGGTATGAAAACTGTGTTTAAAATTCATGATTTTTGTCTTTGAGTTGAAAAGAGTTTGATTTTCAGGTTAATGAAGTTGAATATATTTGCTGATTATGATACAAATTACAGCAGGATTTTTGTGGGTTATGGTGCATGTCTGTTAAGTGCTTTATTTTTTTTTTCTTCTCTGTGGAGGCTTTCAGAGGATGTTGGTGTCTTCAGCTTACCTTTTCTGTGAATATTTTCAGGGATGATCTGCCTTGTGGTGGGGTTAGATGTTGTCTTCCCCCTCTCGATTTTTCTTAGAATCTCTGTGGAGAGGGAGAAAATTAAATACTTTGTTGATAGTTTCACAGGAAGGCCAGAATGTGGATGACAAGCAGTCATGTGCAGCTGCATGATGGCCTGACAGATTCTTTGATTTTTGGCTGACCTGTATGAGTGGAACTCACTGTGGGGTGAAAGGGAGCTACTTTAGATTGAAGTGCAGTGACCTTTTATGAAATGTTTTTACTATGTATGTTTTGCTATCAGTCAAGGCCTGACATGGAGTAATTTGCCAAAGCTTTGTGTATTTTATAATGCAAATTCAACTCAGTGTGTTACTTTCTCATCTAAGTTGCTGAATGCATCCAGGTGAAAAGACTTAGCACATTACAGAATTTGAAGGTTGATGTTCATAAATACTGTGAAGTTTATCTTCTACACTTTGAAATGAAAGCAATGTCATCTTCAGCAGTCTGGTCTGAATGGATGCCTCAATTGTATCATCTGATACAAAAACACACACTGCACCGTTCAGTTCTGATGGGAATGGAGAGGAAAAATAGGAGCCCTCACACACAGCTGCACACAAGCTCCAGCCTGTGCCCAGTTCCCAGAAACATGCAGAGTTTTAAATGTTTAGGTGTAACTTCCAAAGAACCTAAGAACGTCACTGATAGTGTTAAGAAACATTTAATAGCTTTAAAATAAATATCTGGAATATGTATCTCACTGATAGTGTTAAAAAATGTTTAATAGCTTTAAAATAAATATCTGGAATATGTATCTACAGCCATGTATTGTTCTTCATATTTGCATAAGGAATACAATCATACAGCAGCAGTTCTCATTAATCTTAGCAGTGTATTGCATCTACTTAGGCATGCATGGTTCTGTGAATTGGTCTTTTTTTATTCATATGGTATTTCTAAAGCCATATTACTCACTTTGCATCTTGTCACATAATCTGTTGTAGAAGATATATGATGAGTTTTTGATGATTGGTTTCCATACAAGTCTTGAAGGTGATTTCTCAGCTATCCATCAGAGCCTGTCAGATTAGAATAATAATCTCATCATCAACACCAGCAAAAAGTTGCACTCACATACAAAACAAACACTGCAGGCACTGAGTCCAGAGCAGAAGCCAGATCCAGGATGATGTTGCACTTGCTCAGCATCATCTTTAGTAGCCAAAGAAAAAAGAAAAGGAGGGGGCAATATACCAGGATTTTTTATTTCTCTCATTTTTTAAATTCTGTCCCTGTAACATTTACCCATAGCTGGGACCATATGAATAGGAAATCAGCCCTGCAGTCTTTGTGAACTGCAAAGCATAGAAGTGTAATGAAGCTCTGAGTAAACTGAATAGCTGGGGTGTTTCTAATTGTGCTGCTTCAGGCACTGCAGCCTCTTCCGTGCTTTGCCAGGCACAATCCCAGCAGCGTCAGGATTGGGTGGTTGAAAAGCACCTCATGGATGTGAGGAGACCACAGTCAGTGCAGGACAGACCACCTTTAAGCTGTGCTCCTGTGTTTGTCACTTCAAATCATACTTACATGTGTACTATGAACACTGAATTTGGAGGTTTATTTGCATGTGCTGTCAGGGGATGCCTCTGGTTTCATGGTTCCTCTGCATGATGGGAGGCTATTCTAATGCTACCTTCTATGCTTCAGCCCTCCTTCAAATAGTAATTCTGATTATTCTAAGACACTTCTTTTATTCTGTTATCACAGATCCTCATTTTGACCCAATAACTGGTCATGTTCCTTTGCCACCTGCTCGGAGAGCACCTGGAGAAAATGTCAAAACAAACAGGACATCTCAGGACTACGATCAACTTCCTCCATCTTCAGGTAAGGCAGAAAACTGTTCTTGTAGAGAATTACAATTGTATGAAGATAATAACTTGCGTCCATAAAGTCCAGTGAGGTTTTTGCCATTCTGGGCACCAAATGGCAATGGTAATATTGCTTTACAAAAGTATTAAATTGTCAGAGGATAACAGAGACTGAAGTTCTGCAATCGAGGTGCAAGTGGCTGCTTGTTGTGTGTAGGTGTGTATATATATGTGGCATCCATTGTACTAGCTGCCAAACTGAATGCTTATGTGAGTTACAGTGTGCCTTATTTTTTGAGAAAGGCAGAGATTTTTCTGACACATTTCAAGCTCATAAGAGATCAGAACTACAGAATGGAGCACAAGCATCTGATTTCCATCTTTGTTTCATTTCTCCTAAACAAAGGAATCGTAGCTTAAGTCTCTAAAGTATTATTTTCTGTCTTTTTTGCTAATATGTTTGTCTGAATTTCTGAGAAACTTTTAAGATGTTTCTTAATAAAGCAGCAAGAATCAAAACCACTTAAAATTCAGTCTTCCTTTTCAATGGAACAGGTACAGTAGAAACTATTCCTCTGCCAAAGAAATTTTGGTTATAGTTTTCAGGCAACAAAAATGGTAACTTTAAAGGAACTCTACTAAGTGAATAAAAATAATAACAGTGTTACCTGTATTTCAAAGTACTTTCACCAGATTTTAGACAAATTTTCTTTTCTTTAGATATGCATGGTACATGGGGAAGTGGGAGCCCAAGCACATTATTTTGCTGTATGAAGAAACCACACAAAGAAAAAGCCAAGTGGTGTTTTGTACCATTAATCATTCTCCAGACAGATAAAGTTGGGTGTAAAGGCTTCTTATGCATAAAGAAAAGGACTTGAGTCTTTCAGTTGTAATAATCACCATTGTTCAGTTGCAGCAATCCAGAGTGGAAAAAAAATTAGTAGTAATTACATCCTCCTTCTCAGAAATACAGAGTTTCATGCTACTGGGGTATAGGGGAAAAAATAGTGTATTTTTCCAACTTAAATGATGGGAAATTTCAGTAGCTCTCTTCAGGCTTACTTATTTTTTTTAATGAATAACATAATTGTGAATTAGTGTGAAACCTTTGGTAAATACTATCTCTTTTGGGAGGGTATCTTTACAAACATAGCTATTTCTCTTTTTGTTTCCAATTGTTAGAGGAAAAAAGTTTAGAACGCATGCTTTATATTTGGCATTGTTTGTCTTAAAATGCTCACTCAATTTATTCAGGGTGTTCTGAGCTCTCTTATAATGCAAATTATGACAATGATGTAACTACTTTTAAAGTTGTGGAGTTTTCCTGCAATTCTTTTACTTCTGGGGTCAAATAATTTTTAATTTTCCTAAATTACTGCAAGATACTTGGTAGTTAAAAACTTTCTGGAGCTTTCTGGTGCTGCTTAATACTTTTTGATCTGTGTTTCCCACAGCAATCTTCTAAAACACTCACGTGTCAGCTTTTGCTATAAATATCATTCTAAATCAGCATGATATGCAGCAAGATATTCCATTTAATTTCAATTAGATGAAAACTATGTGATAGATCATGTCATTCTCTTAATTGGAAAGTTGTTTTTACAGTGGCAGTAATTCTAAAGGACAGAACTGATGAGCTGCAGGATGAACTGGTTCACCTTCATCTATGATTTAAAAAGACAATGTAGAGAATGTAACTGTATTCAGAACTTTGGTTTTCCATTTATTCTGAACTAATCAGCTCACTTAAGAAATTCTTCATTTCAGTGCTTTTGTAAGGTGATTCTTTGAACTAGCTGAAAAAGAAATGAAGTTCACTCTAAAATCTAATTATAATTTAGCCATGGGGTTCCTAGAGTAGCATGGGCAGCGCTTTAACTTCTCTGCTTCACTTTCACTGTTTTTAAGATTGCTGTCATGATGTTTAACTGAATCCTTAACGTCCACTGCACAACTTATTCTAATTCAGGTATCCAGTACTGAGCACTTCAGAAATAGTACTCAGCCATGCAACCCACTCCCCCAAAGGCGTGGTTTCTCAAACTTCCTATAAACAAAAATGTTTAAAATTATTACAAAAAGAGCAAGAGAAGGAGACAGGACTTGGGTGTGCTGTGGATGAGAGGCTGGACATGAGCTGGCAACATGTGCTCAGAGCTCAGAAAGCCAAACATGTCCTGGGCTGCATCCAAAGCAGTGTGGGCAGCAGGGCAGAGGAGGGAATTCAGCACCTCTGCTCTGCTGTCATGAGATTCCACCTGGAGAATTGCATCCAGCATAAGAAAGACATGGACCTGCTGCAGTGAGTCCAGAGAAGACCACCAAGGTGATTAGAGGGAGGGAGCACCTCTCCTGTGAGCAAAGCCTAAGACAATTTGGATTGTTCAGCCTGTAGAAGGGAATGCTTTGAGTTGACCTAATTGTGGCCTTCCGGTACATGAAGGGAGCCTAAAACAAAGCAGAAGAGGGACTTTTTACAAGAGTAGATAATGACAGGACAAGGGAGAACTGAAAGAGATTAGATGAGGTATCAGGAAGAAGTCCTTTACAGTGAGGATGGTGAGGCCCTGGCACGGGTTGTCCAGAGACGTTGTGGATGCCTCATCCCTGGAAGTGTTCAAGGTCAGATTGGATGGAGCTCTGAGCAATCTGGTCTAGTGGAAGGTGTCCCTGCCCATGGCAGGGTGGTTGGAATTAAATTAGCTAAGGTCATTTCCAACCCAACCCATTCTATTATTCGATGGTATTGCTAATGATTAGAATATTTTACCTAAGCACAGCAAATAATGAGAGGGAAAGGAAGAAGAAAATTAAGCTTCTAATAGATGTCTGCTCTATTTTGCTGAACTTAGCTGTTCTGTAAGATATAGATTCAAATGATTGGTTAACTATATTTGCCTGCTGCCTATTAATTCAGACTCAGTTGGCCTTATGAAAATGCTTGCAAATTTGGATTCCTTTTACAAAAATTTCATTCTAGGGTGTATTTCAGTTAACACTAGAGAAAATAATGTAATCCACAGTATTGCAAAATACAAAGATAGTGCCTGACAGCTTGATGGAGCAGTGTGTGCAGGGGGTTCTTCTCTCACCTTCTCCCTGAGTTCCTTAGAGCATGTGTCCTCTGGGTGTGCTTTGTTCCTGTACCCCGGTTGGGTGAGGTGTAGCTGCTTGCCACTGGTCCACAGAGGGCCTTGCCAGCAAGCCTTTGTCACCTGCTTCTCTGATGCCCCTCAATCTGTCTTGGTGAAAGACCAAGGAATCCAGGAGAAGCAGCGAAGGAAGAAAAGAAGGGCATTCACAGCAGAGAGGAGCAGACAGTTGGCATCGTCACAGCCTCTCCCACTGTGCCATAGAGCTCTCACCACTTCTCCCATGCTTTTTAAACACTTATTAAATGAGCCTGTGTCTGCCTTTGTACTAACCCCTTACCTAAGGGTTCAGTCTGGTGCTGAAGTACAGAAATATGAGTGGTGGAGGAAGGTGCACATGGTAGAAACTGTTAATTGAATTGCACAGTTAGAAATTCTGTTTGAATTTTTAGTTAGACATTTATGGTGGCTGAAACATCAGAGGATGGGAGGTAGGGAAGGAAAGTCCTGCTTAATACCTCTATCTCAGTGTCCAGATGGACATGCAGCTTAGGCTTAGTATCTCTAAGCTCAGGATCCAGTATGATACACGGCTTTAGCTGAAATTTTATATGGATGTGAAGATATTGAAAGAGATGTCAGTGTTTAAAAAAATAATGATGGGAATTGAAAGAGAGCACTGAAGATCTCAGAGTATCTGTGCTATAGAGCGATGTCGCTGTGGTGAGAATTAAATGCCTATGCTTCAAATCTGCTGACAGAATTAAAAATGACCTTTTTAAATTATGTGGTTGCTTAACAAAGTTAGTTTGAAAGATTCAGCAAAGTGAAGGTTTTAAACAAGAAATAACTTCAGTTTTAAGCCTGTATTAGACTGAGTCAAGCAAAAATATTCTCATGTAACACAAGCACAGGGAAGGATCTGATTTATGCATAAGGAATTTCTTCTGTACTTCAAGCCCAGGGGAAAATGTAACATTTGTAAATTAATTTTGTTTCATACTGTATAGAAATGAGGTCCGTAATGCAATGTACGTATTAAAACAGATTGAATGTTTGTGAAAGAAAAATTATTGGTTTTAAATGATGTGCCATTATTCTAAAGATAAAGAATATTATTCTTTTACAGTCTTGAGTTTTCTAAAATAAGTGAAGTGAGAAATTTGGACGTTTCTGATTCAGATTTTAATGATTAACCGCATTTCCTGAGCTATAGTTAATTTCTCAGACAAGTGTTTCATGGATCTTCCACACCTTCAGAGCAGGTTTGGATCTGCTTCAGAATGTTTATCATTTACATAATTCTTTTTATGTTCAGAGAGAAAAAAATCAAAACAAATACAAAGTAGCCCTTAGTACCTAAATGTCTTAGTCCCTTACTGTAAATCTTTAATCAAATTTCTTTCATCCATTTGTTATATGAATATCAGCGTCTTGTTAAAGGTACTATTAACTTTCTGAATTAAGAAATGGAATTCAATTTTATAGCAACATACATCCAAATTGATGGAAAAACTAACCTGAAAGAAAAATACACCTGCATTAGACATGCTCTTATGTGAACTGCTTTCATTTATCTGAGGTGTTTAATGCACTTGGTTGAATTATAGTTCTCTCTATCCAGTGTTATGATAAGGTTACAACAAGAATACTGGCAATATAACCTTTCTTCCATGCCGAAAGAACTGTCTCTGAAATACTTAACACTGGAAAATGCCACTGCTCTCAGTGTAAATAAACAGGAAGTATCACAGCCAGAAATGCCTCTAATTTATCGATCAAAGTCACTGTTGATAGGACTTGTTAAAACCCTTTTTGAGGGATTAAAGACTTCTTAATTTTTTAAATACTTTGCTCTTGAAAGTGTTTTCTGCACTGTGCCTGCTTGTATTTAAGCTTCTTATTGTGGAATCAGCGAGGATAAAGGCATTTCAGTAAAGTACCAAGTTTACTTGAGCACGAAACTCTTGACTCTGAGAAGATTAGCAAGTTTGCATATTAGCTTTTTTTTGCCAGCACATCATGATTCTTAGTCACCAGCATTAAGTGTGAAGGTAACCTTTCCCACAGAAGATAAGGACTCAGGAGATGTTTCCAAAGGGGGACTGGAGAGGAAGGAGTGTGTTTTGTTCTCATGGGATTAATTGGGCTAGAGGTCTTTTTGAGAAACCACTTGTTTATGTACTTGTGTGTAACTGCTGTGCATGAAATGAATAGCAATTGAATTAACAGAATCTGCAAGATGGACCTGTAAATTAAGGATTTTTCTCCTTCAAGCGTATTTGTCTGGATTCCTCTTTTACAGAACTTATGGTCCTCATAAAATTGTGATCAAATTTGTGTTTGGGTTTGGCTTGTTTCTTTTTGTAGGGTTTTTTCTTGGGCTTTTTGTTTGCTTGTGAGTTTTTTGTTAGTTTGTTGTGTTGTTTTAGATTTTTGTTTAACTCAGAAGTTCTCAAACTGTGGGTTGGGAGTGGAGAGCCTTTAAGAATTTGACTGCCTATTTTCACTGTCTTTGCTGTTCCAGCATACTTTGTTTTTCTTCCAACTTTAGATAATCCACATTGTAAATTGCATGATCCTATCATATTATTAAAGTAGTATATTGCTACATTATTTGCATTTTGGATGTTCTTGAGGACTTCAGCTTCTGTCAATTTTAAAATGAGCTATACTGGTTAACTAAAATTAACCAGTTTTTTTCATGTTCCTTTGGAATTTTACTTTTAAAACTGCTTCATGGGGTTTGGCCAACCTATAACACAGTCTTAGGCTAATTTATAATGATTTTTATCTCTTCTATTTGAAACAGATGGTTCACAAGCACCAGCCAGGCCCCCTAAGCCACTTCCTCGGAGAACTGCACCAGAAATACATCACAGGAAAGCATACAGCTCTGACAGTTCCATGGAAAATGTGGATGCAAAAATTGCAAAACTTATGGGAGAGGGCTATTCCTTTGAAGAAGTCAAGAGGGCACTTGAAATTGCCCAGAATAATGTTGACGTGGCCCGTAGTATTTTAAGAGAGTTTGTCTGTTTTCCTCCACCAGTCTCCCCACGTCTCAATCTATAGCAGCATCAAGATTTTCTTGGAGCATTTGAATTCTGCAGATACACATGTGGATTGGGGAACGAGAGGAAGAACAGAATGGAATATTTTTCTTCCATCCTTGGCAGAAGGGTGTTTGTTTCCAGCCGTTTATCAAAGGCTCTTGGCTGCTCTGATCAAGACTTATAAATATGCTGAGGCTTATGTATTTTTGCTAGCCATACTTTTTTAAATCAGGGTTGAACTTAAAAAGTAATTTAAAAAAAGTTTACTTCCCTAGAACTTTTAATCTGTGAAATGCTTTTTCTTGTTTACAAGTTACAGTTTTCTAGTTTGTGCCTGTACTATGTCCTGTTCATATTCCCTTGTACTTGTGGTCAGTTCTGCTGTAGCATTCCCAACAGTTTCTATGCTGACCACACCATCAACTAAATCATCACTTTCCAGAAGTTGTGTGTTTCCTTTTTTTTTTTTTTTTACGAGATGCTTTAATTGTTTTTTTTGCATTTCAGCTCATCAAATGCAAAAAGTATGTGGCCTTCACTACTGATTTTTTTTCTTCTGAGATTCCTTTGCTTTTGAGAGAGGAAGTATCTGAATGTAAAACACATTATTCTGTGAACTGCCTTTTTGAAAGTGTTTTGACAGTAATGTTGGGCAGCTTTCTGTCTAACAAGAATTCCATGACCTGTAGTCTCAAGGTCTTTTATATACAGTTTCCACAAAAAAATCCCAACCAACAAATAAAACACTTCATGCAGCAGTGATACTGAGTTCTCACATGTAAAATCTCTTTCAGATTTGAGTATTTGATTGCAGATGTTCAAAAAAAGCCAAATAGACATGATAATACTGTGTTTCGGTTACACACTAATGGCACCACTTCTTCATGGCAAGACTAAAAGGAATCTTTTTCAATTATATTGAAGGTATTCAGGTAAATTCCAGTTCTAGATTCAGTAAATTAGAATGAGGTTAATGTTTTGGTTGAGTGATTATCCTGTGGTTCGTTGTGGCTTGGATCAGTTTGTATTAACTTGGAAACTTTAAATCTTTGATGCACTGTTAATTCCTAATGCTACTGCGGCAATATTTTTTGCAAAATTCTTTAGTAATTCTTTAGTTCCTCCCTCCCCTGTACACTTTACAATCCTCAAGGATGTGTTTAACACCCAGATTCATTCACTCACTTTCCAGCTGCTTAGTTGGAAATACATTTGTACTTCACTTGGTTAGTGATACTCCAAACTTTGACATTTTATTTTTGAGCCTAAATTGATGCAAACCAATTAAAAATCTTTGTGACTTTAAAGAAAGAGAAGATGACACTATTCTGAGTACTTTCAAAGTTGAGTCCAAATATTTTCAAAACAATTCTTAAGATTGCTGCTTTCTTAGTTTTTTTAGGAAACTTGGAAATTTTTTTTTCTAATACTATTGAAAAAGTAAAACCATGTGGTGTTTAGAATATTTTTCTCATTTTGAGATGTGACAAGTATATGAAAATTTTCAATGTGCCAGGCTGGGTGTGAAGTATATATTCATTATTCCCTTTCAGCTGTTAGTGTTCTCTTTCACTCTGAGCAAGTGCTAGAATTTGTATCACTTACAGGATCAGATCTCCTCAGCCAGTGCATTTGTTGGAAAGATGTTTTTAAAGGCAGCACGTGGCTGAACTGCAGGATTTGAGGTGACTGAGAACTGACCCATTGGAACTTACTGTGCTATCTCAAAGTCCCGTTGTTTCATCAAAAAAATTATTCTGAAAGCTAATTAAATTATTTTGTAGCATCACGAAGCATAGTATGGATATCATTATTCTGCTGCAGTGATAAAAGGTGATCAGGAGAATACAGGGTATAGGGAAGAGCTGCTGCTCCAGTTGGATTTAAGCAAATGCTTCTGAGTTTATGTTCCAGGAAAAGACATTTGCATCTTCCTGTACAGTACATATTCCTCAAGTACAGCTTAGGAAAAGTTTTGGTGTGAGTTATATTCTATGCTTTTGCCTCAAGTTAATCTCTTTCCTCTCTAGGGAGAAAGTTTTGTGTAGTATTGAACCCTCTTGTTCATTTGGTTTGTTAGCAACGTCACTGTACCATTTTAGCTAGCTGTGAATTGAAAATGATTCATGCTATTAAATTATACACTCTGGTTGTACTAGAATTACTGAAATGAGGTTCTAGCATAACTGCCAGCATAGCAATGATGACAGTGAAAAAAAGAGCACTTTACAAGGATGAACAAACAATCTGCAGATCGAGTTTTGAAATTTTGAATTGTAACGACGAACTCATTTTCTCTTCTTTTGCGCAGCAGCTTAGTATAAATTACATCCTTATATTTCAATTAGAGACTGGATCTGCTGCCTGATAGATTAAGGTTTTTAAAGTTTTCCTTCTTTCTGGTTGTGACCACCAGTGACACATTTTTTTATTATGTATTAAAAAAACAAACTTGATGAGCAATATTCTGAGTGGTAACTTGAAAAGAGTTCCATTAATCTTTAAATGAGTGTGCTAATAACACTTCTAAATAGTGGAACGTGCAGACTCTTTCAAACTGGTTTTGGTTAGCAGTTTTAAACAGCAATATTGCTTTGTTACAATGTTGATGTTTACTCTGCAGGAATTAATAGGCTTAGAATAAATTAATCTGGATGCAGTCTAGTTCTCTAAACATATTTTTAACCTTTGAAAGACTTAAGGGTTTGAGCCTGGCAGTGTGTTATACACTTATATAACTTTGAGGAAGACTGGCTTAAATGAGAGTGCTTGGGTGAACAAAGTTGGTTAAACTCAGAAACATTTGCAGTCTTTAGACCATCCTTGTGTTGTCTGTTGGCCTCACCTTTTCTCTCCTTTTGGCTAAGTTACTGCATTTTGGGCAAATCGGCTGAATCAGAAGTTGAGCAGAGCAAGTGGACATCAGCAGTAAAGATCTTTTACAAAGGCCATGTGTAGGAAAAAATTAAATCGTGTTAAAGGAAGCTAACATAATTAGCCATGTTAATGGCTTGTCTGGAACCCTAAAGTGGCCACTGGTAAAATTTGTTAATGTCCAGTATCTCAAGAGTGCATCTGGCACAGCTTTTTTATAATGTGAATTTAGGAAGTTTTGTACCAGGAACATTTCTTCTGTTGTATTTCTCTCATTTTCAGCTTGAAGCTTTACTTTGCACTGACAACTCTGACCTGAAAGCATTTAAATTTGTGTCTTAAAGATTGACAAATTTTGAAGCAAATGAACACCATATTCAAAGCAAATTCAGGTGCTACCTGATGACCTGGAATTGAGCGCTTTTAGGAGTGACTTCTTGAAAAAGGACTTCAGCAGTTTCCATTTTGAAGGATTTTCGTTCAAATAACTATTTTATCTGAAAATGCCTTTTATAAACTTGTCTAACGTGGCAAATTTAGTGATGTGTTCAATTAATTTATATTTTATTCAACATTCTTTTAAAATTTTGGTTATTATGTATGCTCAAGTTCTTTATCTGTTCATGTAAGGTATTTTATAAAATTAATGTTAAGAGAATATTGGGTTGGTCCATGATTTTTCAAGACTCTGTCTCTCTGTTGTTGAATATTATCACTTTTCACATGATGCTTTGGCAGCATGGCCTGTCCTGTGTAGGGGCCTTAAAAAACATTTTTTTGTAAGCCACAAAAATGAGGCCTTGCTCTAAAACAAGGTGAATCACTGCATTGAGACATGTGCTTTTTATCCCCATACATTACCTCATTTCTAAATTTCAGTAGTAAAAGTTAATAAATTGGCAGTAATTTTGGAATGTGCATGTAATAGTTGTATGGCAGAAAGATGCTAACCATTAAATATTTAGAATCCAAAGTGGTGAACATATAGTCCAACTGCATATTAATTTTCAGGATTTTTTCCTGAAAAATATTACAGTTAGCTGACACTGATAGTTTTCTAATATCCTGTGCATTTACGTTCTCAAGCATTGTACTCTTAATGTCAAAAATATTTTAGTTAAAACCTTTTTTTTTTTTTTGTTACTGTATCCCAGCATTCTGGAAAAAGTTCAGAAGATCGAACCCCTCTGCTGTGCTTGGCAATACAACTGTTGCTGCTTAAACGCCAGCACTGTTCCCTGCAGTTGGGTTAGACCTTCAGTGCTGAGATTTTCATGGCACTTCCTTCAGTGTGTTAAATCCTTGTCCACTGTGTATGTCACTAGTCGTATTTCTAATTAGAGAATTCACCTGTTTGGGATACTTGTCTTTAGAACTAGAGGTGCCTATTTCTGTCATTTTTACTCTTCATGTGTGAAAGTTAGGTGTTACTTTATTGTATTGCAATCAAATTTTAGCAGCTAGGTGCTCTAGGAATGTTTCAGGAATTTTTGTTTGACAGACCCAGTCATTATTCTGTACAAGATACCTGCCTTCATTCATCAGTTTCAATAAGTTTCCATCAGGAAATTGATAAGCTTAGATTTTAAAACATTGTGTGTTACTGTGATGTCTGAACATTCCATTTGGCCTTAAGATGATTTCATGTCTAGCAGTGGAAATCCTTATTCAGAATAAATGCTAATTCCCAAATCTTAATCTTAAATCACAAAATAAATCTTAAATTTTTGAAACTTAATTGCATAAACATCCTGAACATTGTAAGGAAGACTCAGAAAAATGTGAACTGTGACAAGATTCTTGCTTCGTAGACCTGCCAGAAGTAAAAGCATAAACCCATTGAATAGTGATCTTCTCCCTGTGAAGCTGCTTGCATCTCTCTGGATCTGTGAAGGAATCAGCCAGTCCAACTACAACAGCACTGCTTGGAAAACAGCATTTTTTATTGCAGTAAGTGCCACAGTAGCCAGCAGGATGCCAGAGGAACAGATAACTAGGCAGAAGCAGATAATTTTGTAATAACAATCCAAGCCCCTCTGTCCTGTTGCCATATGAGATTTAGCTAGTGTGAATTGCTGGGGGATCTAGTACACATGAAGGAATGTTTGTTATGACTTTTCCAGTTTTCAGTTACTATGTTCCTCTCCAGGGAAGTGTCCTTCTCTGAGGACAGTGTGTCTTATTTAGAAATTACACACTGTTTAGGAACAGGATGCCAGCATTTTAGCAGCAGAGGGAAGTGTGAAATAGCATTCTTTTGAGAAAGTGTTTGCATGCTAGCAAAACAACCAAAAGCTTTGTAAGGATTTCAGTGGAAACACCTCTGTTTTCAAGCTCATCATCTTGGCTTTTGAAGGATGTGTGTATGCATACTGAGATGTAGGTGCTGGTCTGGTGGAGCGTGGAGGAGAGAGGATGCCAGCCTGGGGGGTTCAGGACTAGGCTGTGGTAATCGTGTTACAAGATACCTGCTCCTTTTGGGCAGCTGAATCTGCACAGTAGTCAAGCTACTACAGTCATCCATGTTGTACAAGGCAAGTTTTTGTCCCTGTGTAGCTGGGGAAGTGCATACATTTACTCCAAAGTAGAGAGCTTGGCTTCTGTGTGTGTGTGTAGTGATCACTGTAGTGATACTGAAAGTAGTATCTGCTCCCTAGTTCTCATTAGACCACAATGCAGAAAGTGCCCTTGGAGAATTCTTTGCAATTTGCTAATGGAGTGTTGTTGAATTTCAAATTCTTTAGAAACATAAGTAAATTTACATCATTAGCCTTTCAGAAATATCTGAAGGTAGTGGCTGGTAGTTTTCTGAAGCTATTAATTTGCTTGAACATGTGATTCAAGTGTTTCCTCTTGTTTACTTTTTTGTTACCAATTTATTGTGGTCCATGTGAAATTCTTGGGCCTTAATTTAATGGGTTTTACTCTCTTCACTATGGCTGTTGTCAGTAGTACCTTTATTACCTAGGCTCATGCACTAAAATTCAAATTGTCATGCTCTCTTACATCTCCGCTTGGGCCGTGTTCAGCCTGACCTTTGTCCCACAATGGATGCATTCTCTGCACTGTGCATCCTCATCTGCTCTCTCTAAGACTGTTTTTATCTTCTCCTACCCTAAATCTCTTCAGTGGCATCAATCACCAGCATATCCTTCCTCTCCATAATGGCAGACACTTCACACTTTCCCATCTCAGCTTGCAACCACGTCTGTATTTTTTTCTGAGGTCCCTCATAAAGTGTTCTGCTGGCCTTGTGTGTCTCAGTGATCATACAGATCATCCAAATGGCCCCTGTGAGAATGGTCATCCAAAATAGATTGAGAATTCTGTGAGAAAGCCTGTTTTCTTTATTATCACTGGCTTTTTTTTTCTCTTCCCATCTTGATCTGAAAGAGCACTCTTGTGTTCCATGATTTACTTGTCAGGGATGAAGATGAAATCTGCTTCTTATTTCAGCAGATCTCTTTTGCTTCTGAGATGTGAAAAGAAACCAACACAGATGACATCTGCTAGTAAGAGTCCTTCTATTTGAAGTGAATTTTGTCTAAATATATGGGATTTAAGAAGTTTGTCCAACGAATTTGGTTTGTATCTTGAAAAGTCACAAATACATTTGCTTACTTTTAGTACTAATTGAGGAGGAGGTGGAAGGGGTTAATTTTATAAGATGTGTCAGTGAAGTTGGGAACTTACTTGCAGATAAAGGTAATTGATTACCATGAGCAGCCAGGATAAAAGATTGACCTTTGAAATTAAAGAAATAAGTATCATTTAGCTTGAAAAATCTCACACAGAGAAGGTAAAAGCACTGCATCTGAATGATTCCACCAATGGCCTCTGAAAGACTTTCATTCATCATTTGTCAGGTAACCTTGCCCATATGTTGGCTGTGTTGATGACAATTTTTTAGCTTTTTAGGTGATCCAGTATTTGTGAGCATGACCAGAGATAGAATTCGGGAAAATTATAATGTGTATCCTCCCCTAGGCAGCAGCATGCAAACCCACAAGTCTTCTAAGAGAAATGGGTAAATTTTGTTAGGTCTCACACAAGTGTTAGATTGCCCTCCTGGATGGGTTCCTCCAGAGACAGGACGGCTGGATGGTGAGGGAGGGGTTGAGAATTTACCACCTGGTTGAGCAAGGAGGTGCTGGAACTGTGATCATCTTGGGGGAGCAGGAATGTTGTGTAATGGGAACAGGAGGCAAGGGAATCAGATGAGAAAAGATGGGTGGACATTTGGTGCAAACTTAGAGAAGTGTTTCAAGGTGTGGGTGGAGGGGCGAATTGGAGTTGTAGTGTACAAGGGTGCAGTTTAGTGGGCTAAATCTTACTTGCCATGCTTGGAGCAGAACAGTTACATGAAAAGGGCCTTATGCTCCTGTATATATCATTCCAGAGTGATCTGTGCCATAGTTATTACCCTTACTTTAGTGTTTGTCCTCACACCACTACTCTTCACACAAACACACACACCACCCCCACCCTTGCTGCGGTCTGTGGCACAGCTCTGAAATTCTTTGTGGCAATCTGCTCAGTCAGTTCTCATAGAGACATTTTTTACCTGTGATTTGAAGTGAGGTTTCCAGGCCCTTCAAGGCTTTTCTATGTGTCTTGAGGTTTAGCTTAAGCAGGAAGACTATTAGCAATAAACAAACCTTGTTTGGAGTTACACAGACTTGTCTTCATGCGTTGGCATCTTTTCCTTTGACGTGTTGGTGTTGCTGAGTAAACAGTCTCCAAGATTACTAGAAGAGGCAGAGCCTTGATTGTATCTGTGCTTTATTTTTAGGATACTGGCTGACCAGGGCATTGCTGTAGGCTGTGAACCTGCCATCAGACTGGCTCTTGGTTGCCTTTTTATCCACATTCCATAACAATTTGTAAAGGCCTGACACAAAATTAAAATTGACTGTGGCTTCATGCAAAGATATTGTGGGTATGCTTCACACTCCTTGTAGCAGTGTAACTCGCTGTATTCATGTGTGGTGTCACGAGCATAATGCTGTACAACTCCACCTGTCCTGAAACCCTTGTCATTTCCATGCTTGTTCAGTGGATGCTGTACTCTGCCTTGTGAAGTAGAGTCATCTCCTCTGATGAGGTGCCCAGGACAAAGGCTGATTTCTTGCTATGATGAGCACAGCAGTGTGGAATAAGAGCTCGTACTTACAAGAGACTCCTCTTGATGTACAAACTACCTTAGCAATTTGGATTGATTTTCCTTGATTGGTTGAGCTGAAACTTATTTTTCAGTGGTCTGCCCTATGGGACCTTGTGTTATTGATATTGTATCATTGTTGTATTGGAGCTTTCTCCATTACAGCAATATCATGACTCTTGAGGCTGCCTGGTCTCCCTTTCAAGACAGTAGCAAAGTCTGTCAGAACTGTGAGATGTATGGAGTGGGTCTAGTTGCCTGATTTGTTAGTAGCATGTTTGTGGGACAAAAGGGATTTCAGGGGGAGCATTTTTTTTATCTGTTTATTTATTTAGAGAATAGGTTTTGTTGTGGAGAAGTTTTTATATTCAGTTTTTGGAAGCTATCGCATATGTCTTTAAAAACAGAAAGGTGCTGGCACTCAGCAGTGGCTTTGAGGGAGCTGCATATCCTCCAACTCTTCTTTTTTTTGTTTCTTGATTAGTAAGTATGAAAACTTCTGTTCCCTATACTTTCTGAAATAATGCCAACTTACTGGTGCTTGTTCAGCAGTTATACTGTTTGAACAAGACTTTGTTGTTAATCTTTTGTTAGCATGTCAGTGACAACAGGATAAAAAGGTTTCTCAGAGGAAATGGGAAGGAGTGATGTGACAAAGGTTTCTCAAAGGAAGAAAAGGAAAAAAACATGAAGAAATCTCCTTATGGGGGGAAAAAATCAAAAAAACAAAACCAACAACAACAGAAAACACAGAAGGAAGACGGAAGAGGGTTCATTTGATGAAAAATGTTCTCCAGAACTAAATAAGTGTGAACACCATCATCAGCTAAAACACAAATGGTGATGGGTAATACATCTTAATGATTCCATTTAATGCTGCTTTAAATTAACAAGTCTCAGAAAGAATGGGACTTTGTTTTGTTCTTTATATCCTAATGAAAATATGTTTAGTTAACATCTAAGTTTAGAAAAGATTCACAAAATTAGGTGGTTTGAAATTGATAGTGAGGAATTTCACCAAGTCTTACAAATGAATGATTAAGCAAAGAAAATTTTGTCATTTGGCAGTTTTGTATCCAAGCCCAATTTGGAACCTGTTAAATCTAGAAAGTGTTGAGACCTTACAGGTTACTTTGAAATGGTAGACTGTGGATCTTGTTCCTCAGAATTGAAATCTGAGTTTCACTTTTCAAGGCAGTTGTGGAAATAATTTTCCAGCTACAGAGCAGTCATGCTGTGACTATGCTTTATGTTCATGACTGGCAATGAATCATACAGCCATCAGGCATGTTGAAAATTGTTATTGCCCAAACATAATGAAATTATCTTGGGGGCAATTGTGATACCTCAGTTTCAGGTGGTCCAGTTTCAAAAGTGACTTCTTTATCATCTAACATATTTTGAGATTTCTTGGTGCACTTAAAACTACCTGTGCACCCAAAATCCATAGCTGCTTTTTTAAACCTATTTATCCAGAGAAATGCTGCAGTATGCCCTTGATAGGTGTGTAAAAGGGAGAGAGAATGGAGGGAGGTGCCCTCTTTCTAGTTCTATGTCTCTATAATTAATCTCTCAAAACTGCAGATGTTTAGTGAGATCTCTTTGCAAAGGTTTTATTTTATGTGGTACTAGTAAAGCTTGCGTGACTTTTCTTGCTCGAGAAATACGGTTTATGTGTATTTCACTCTGTTTAAATACAGAAACACATCTAGAGACTGCAGAAATTTGTAAGCCAGGCCAGTAGGGTACTTCAGGAGAATATAAAAGAGAGCACCGCTTCTGCATTTCTATAAGAAACTCGAAAACAAATTGGACAATACTTAATTTGCATGTCTGCTGAATAACATGTCAAGAGAGGGAGACTCCCCGAAAACCAGCCTGTAATAAGCTAGAAAATGCTTGCCTGATCTCTGGGCTGCATGTCAGCTACTTTGAAGCTACAGAAACAGTGGGCTTTCTTGGGTTGGAGAATAAGAAGGGGAAAGTCCTTAAGACTTTGGCACTTTTTTGCATTCTACATTTACATCAATGAATTGAGCCTTATTCAAACCAAAGGATCCGTTTTACAAAGCCATATCCTGACAAGAGGAAATGTTGCTAGGACTGGCCTTTGAGTTTAGAGAGGAGCTGGACTTTGAGACTGAACCTAAAAATACCAGATAGAGACAATAACAGGATATTTGGTTGTCTGGGTTTGAGGAGGAGGGGGCTGACAATTATTTTCAAGTATTTTAAGATAAGTTCTCCTCTTTTATTCTTTATTCTCCTCCTCTAAATTCTGTTGACTAAAATCCCTGGTTTCTGAGGTATGTCACTGTTTCCTTTCCCATTGTGAAGGAGAGGCTGTTTATTTATGAAAGCTCTGTCAGATTAATTCAGGGGGAAGAGGGGGGCAGGGGGAAGAAGCGGGAAAGATCTTCTACCAGAGTAGTTTTAAAAATGCTTTGAAAGCTCTTTTAGGAATGATGATGCCGGAACTCACATACATAGATAGAGGCATCCTTTGGATGTAAAGCAATATCCTTGTGGCAAGCAGTAAGAAATGAAAATGTTTTATGTCTCTAAGAAACAATCTCAGTAATTTTGCTGATGTTTTGTTTATGCTGTAAGGGCATATTGTTTCTCGAGAAGCATAGTTGTAGCTTAATTATATAATTGGAATTTAAATACACATCATAAGTGTAGCTCATTTATTTGCGCTCTTGAAAGTGAAAGTAGGTGCAATGCTGGAGATAGCAGAGTGGAAGCTGCAAAACACCTACTCCTTCACATTTCTAAAGAGTGAGACATTTCCCCTTTCTACAACTGGACTGTGAGCATTGGCAGATAGGCCAATCTATAAGTGATGGAGCAAACAAAGCATTGCAGGCTCAGTTTTGCTGTTTGTCCAAGCTCTCTTATGCGGTGATTTTTTGTCATTTTGCAAAGACAAGAACTGGATCGATTCAGTTTAAAGGGAGAGTCAAACCATCATGGGTTCAGCAGGAGAGGTCATAAAAAGTTCAGAGAGTAGGTGAAAATAATGGCATTTGCCTATCTGTGCTGGGAAAACAAAATTCATGTGGGCCAAGAGACAGAACTTCTCATCATGGTGGTGTCTGTGGGCCTGATATTTCTGGGTCTGAGAGATTTTAGCCTGCTAGCAGCTGCTAACTTTTCCCAAGGAAAAGAGTTCTCAAGAAAGCTTCTTCTCAAAACAATCTTGGCAAACAACTATCCTTTCTCAAAACAATCTTTCTCCAGGTAGTGTTTTGCTTTTCTAGTTCTCAAAACATTTTAGCTGTTTCTCTAGTTTAACCAATGAGATTAGAGAGGTGCCGTTCCTATTCACCAATCACGTTAAACCTGTATCGGAACACCTTATAAAAAGGTAGTAAGAATTAGACAATAAAGTTTTTTTTTTATGCTCTTTGCCTTCTGAAATATTTGGAGTCTCTTATCCTTTTTTCATGTCCTACAACGACAGGCGTCTGCAGTTTGTTTCCTTTCTCCCTTAGCTATACTTTAATAGGCTGTCTTCTGTTTGTCCAGACTTTCTGTGTGTGATGCAATTAGCAGTGTTGCCTATATGAGGAAAAGCTTTTTAACAGGGTCTGTTGAGATAGGACAAGGTAACATTTGAAACTTAAGGATTGATTTAGATTAGATTGAAGGAAGAGGTTTTTTTACAGTGAGGGTGGTGAGACACTGGAACAGTGTCTATGAGAGGAGGTGAATGCCCCATCCCTGGAAACATTCAGGACAGGGATCTGAACATCCTGCTCTGGTGGAAGATGTCCCTGCTCATTGCAGGAGGGGTTGGACTAGGTGGCCTTTAAAGGTCCCTTTCAACCCACAGCTGTTCTATGATTCTGTGATTGAGGCCATATAAGGGGGGAAAGTTTCATGTAAAAGGAGATCCAAAGAAGTCGGTGTTATGGTTAAGGAGCCCTGTTCTAACAGTTTGGACTCCAGCTCTTGCTGTGTGTTTCTGTTTCTTAGGCTTGTATCAAAATACTGAAGTCAGTAAAGGCTGACTTCTATGTGACTCACTTCTATTGATTTAAAAATGAAATCAATAGAAATAAAGTACATATGCCAAAAACCTTCATGATTTGAAATAAAAGGCAATTAAAATATGATGATCTGGGCTAAAGTCATTAGAAGAGATTTATGCTCTAATTAATCTACATATCTTGTTTCTATTAAGCTCTTTCCTAATATAATAAAACCAGCTTTGTTATTCCACTCTGACCTTTCCTCAACCAAATTTCTACTACCTCAAAGTCAGGAGTCTAACTGCTTAGTTTTTTTTCTTCCTGTCCACCTCAGAACACATGGAGCTCTATGAAGAAGAAACTGTCAGGATGTTGACATTAAATGCAGTGCTTTTGGGATGACTTTTTTTCTCATATTTGGGAGATAAGAGAAAACATGGAAATTAAAGACATATTGCTGTCATTCTTGCTATTTATCTGATCCTGGACAAAAATCTTGTCAGAGTGCTGAGACCCCAGTGAACTAGATGCTGGAAAAGTGGAAAACACAGAATAGAAAAAACAAGTCTCCTACCAACAATTTTATCCCTAATGTGAGGCAGAAACATTAAATAAATAAATTAATTTCCTATTGAAATACAAAATAGGAATAAGACAAGGGAAAATTTGAGGAAATAGCCATGTAGGGGAGTACAAGCAAACACCTATCTTGACAGGCACCATTTCTTTTATACTGGCATCTGTGAAAGGTAGCATAGGAACTTTAACCAAGCAAGATTATGTATAGTGTTGAGATATCTTTGTAGATATTTGTAAAATTCAATTAGTTTTAATTTGCAAACACCTGAAATATGGCAGTAGGGGAAGTATTTTTAAACCTAATTTAATTTAATTTAATTAGAACATCCATTTTCTTTCCCCATCCCATTTTCAGTAAAAACAGATGCACGTTTTTGGATTATGCTCTTACAGCTGAATTACAGTGTTTGACTGGTAGTCTCAACTTCTTCAGTTTCAGGCTTTATGTTTTTCTCTTGATTCATCTCATAATCTTCCCTCATCCCTTCTATTTGCTTTTTATGATACGATTTCTCTATTAAGATTTTCCACAGAAATTTTGAAATCCTGTCTTCCCACCCATGTTGGTTATTGCAGCCTAAGTACCACAGCTGCCAAGAGACTGTGCCCGTCTCTTCAAGGCCCTGACATGTCACACTGTGAACTGTCTCCTCCTTTACAATTTTTGTTGCCCAGGTGACGATCAGTGACAGTAACACTCTGCTTCCTTCTTGCCTCTTCTGTCTTCCACAGTGAGCAAATGTCTCATTAGCAGCTGTTCATTAGCTGTTCCCTGGCTGTTTGTGCCAGCCTGAAGTACCTGGCCAGCTCTGTAAGTGGCTTTAAGTGCAGTCATCCCTTGTCTGCACAAAGCATCGATGCTGTGTTGAGACCATTAAGCTTTTAACTGTGTCAGTGGTTTGTCTTGCTTCTTGGCTGGAATTGTACTTGTCTGTATGTTTCCATAGTTCTGTCACCTTTGCAGTGTGATGCTGAATGGTAACTCCTAATCCATAGGCAAAATGCTCTGGGGCTGTGAACGTGTGGGATCTCTAAAGGTGAACTCTTGGGGGAGGAAGGCACGCAGCGTGGGCAGTGGTACAGCTGCCGAGGGCTTGGGCTCTACCATCAGTAGATCAGACCATTGTTGTTCTGTGGCGACTCCGGATGATCCCTGCTGTTTGAGACAGTGCTAATGTGACTGCTGCTGTCAGCCTGATGTGCCCTTGTTCCCTGTTACTTTCTTTTTTTTTAACTTTTTTTTTTCTTTTTTTTTTTTTTTTTAAGTGAAAATGCAGCTAATTGGCATGTCCTGTGGGTTGTGGTAAAGTGTGCTAGCCGGGAGAGCTGTGGTGCTAGCTGTCTTCCTGAGTTGAGTCTGAAGATGCAAATGATATAAAGTCATCTGCTCTGCTCCACAATCTCTGTTAGCAACATGTAGTTTCACTTTCAAGCAGGAGCACACTGAACTGGGCATATAATAACCAATTCAAATGTGTAAGAGCTTGCAGATTGCAGCAGTGCAGAGAAATTATGATAAAGAGAAAGGGATTAATTTTATATACAGGGAAAATAATGGGGTTTCCACCATTTTTTTTTCCTACAATTTTTGGTTGTGGTTGGGTTTGGTAGTAAAAGAAGAAACAAGAGGAGTCCAGGAACTGCTTGACAGGGGATGCACAACTCTTCTGAAAATGGTTTTGGTGATGAAGTATGAACTGTCCAGTGCACTTAACCTATCCAGAGGCATGCTCCTTCCAAACTTTTACTGCCTGCCTTAGTTGCTGACTCAGTACTGAAGAAGTGTCTATAATGCTTGTCTGCAAACATGTGGGTTCTTGCTTCAGCGCTGCCTTCATTCCATTTTTTCAGCTTCCTCTCTGTGAAGACTTTCCCATTTGAGTTTAGAATTAGCTCAGTGTATGGATAGTGATTTCTCCACTTCAGAGCTGTTTGACCCCTGTGCCCTATAAAACAAGGAGCCTAACTGTGTCATCTCCTGAAGGAGCTGGCTGATAAGCTGAGTTGATCAGATCTGCACAGCTGTGTGTGCGTGTGCACAGCCCCGCCCAGGGCTTTTCTGAAACACCCTCTTCCCTGCACGTTCAGTCCATCCCTCTGTGCCCGTGCACAGGAGAACATGAAGGACAGACACATCCTCCTGATGTGAGGAAGATGTCATGTCAGGGTGGTAAAGCCTGAAATAATACTGTTGCTGTGCATGCAATCTTGTGCAGCAAACAGGAAAAATGGGCTTTCTGCAGGGTTGCTTGCATGCACAAGGCATCCACTCCCTGCCTCTGCCAGGGCTGCAGCAGAGGGGAGGGAAGGGGAGCTGGGGGGGACAGGGAGAACACAGCCACAGGAGGAGGAGCTGCTGTGGAGCAGTGCTGCAGGGTGAATGTTAACTGTGGCCTTGTGGCTCTTACTCACATCACCCATGTTCTAGTGCTGCTCAATAGCAAGAGGACCCTGGAGGGATGGAAACGCTGCTCTGCAAGGTTTTAATCTGAGACATTGCAGCCTTGGCTTCCAGAGTTGCCAACCTCTCCTGTCTCCTCTTTTCTTGAGGCTGAGTTGCAGCATCACAGGCTCATTTATAAAAGGGTGTCACATTACAGGAGAAAGTTTGATTCATCATAAACAGCAGCCCTGTGCCTCAGCAGATATTTTGTGAGTCTAGTGAGCCTAAATCAAGGCAGTGTGGATTAAACTGTCCCTCTGATTTCCTAGCTTACTTTCAGAGGATGTTTGTCAATCTAAAGCCCTTTTAGAGCCTGGAAAATACTGTCTTTTAATAAAACTCCTTTGAAATCCTTATCCATTATCTTGGCACCTTGTAGAAGGTACAATTATGTCCCAAAGTTTGGTTGAAGCCTTGTTTAATGGATGACGACTTCCAATACTCTTCAGTAAATAATGGTTCCATTTCTGTAGGGTTTTTTCTTTTCCTCTTTCTATTTGATATCTCAGGCCAGGGAGCAGTGTATATTCCTAACAATCTGAGTTTAAATGAAGCAGACAGCTAACTTTGATTTGCTTCTGTTCCTTCTCATCAGACAAACTGGCTTGCATTAATCATATTAATAAAAATGGCATTAAAATTATCAAGTTTTAAAAAGGCACATGACCCAGCAAGTTACAAGTCATCCTGTATGCATATTAATTACAAGTTTTCTAAATTTTAAATTTCAGTGAAAGCTCAAAGGGATCACATTTTTCCCTGCATGTTGGCTTTAATTTGGAAAGCTCCCTTGTAATGCAAAATGTATCCCATCCTAATATGGTTCTCTAATCACAGTATGCTTTAATTTTGATGGATGACCCCCAAATGCTTTAAATCCGCTAAGATTTGCAGTAATTAGAATTTTTTAAAAAGACTTTGTTTCCTGAACTACGCATGGTGACATCCATCTATCATCACATGGATTTCTCATGTGATTACTCATTCTCCTTGGGAAAAAAAAATCAAGTAGTTTGTTATGAGAGCTTACCTTTGCTGCTATGTGGTGGAGAGAGCATGTTATCATTTATCTCTTTTTAGTCACTGCTCCCTTTTTGAGCCTTCATGCTCTGAAGAGGTGCACATTTTTCAGAAATGTTGGAAGCCCTTCCTCTCCCTCCCCAGTCTCCAAGTAGTAGCATTGTCCCAACAGGAGAGCCAGAAAGTAATTTCTTTCATTCTGAGTGCTTGCCAATGGAAACAGAAGCACAAGGTAGAATTCACCAGGCTTTTTTTTTTTTCTGTTTCATGCTTCCCTCTGCATTTTCTTTTGATTGTAATGTGTCACCTTACAGTGTTTGTGATACAACATAATTCTTGCATACACAAATCTAGTATATTTTCAGTGCAGAATATTTATTTAGTGGTTGTACAAAACAAGATGAAGTGTTGGGATGTTAATCTCTTTTCATCTCCCCCAGGCTCCAAGCAAGGTTTTTCTCTCCTCCTGAGTCATGATCCTTGTCTGACCTTTGCAGAGCAGCATATCCTTTCTCAGTCGTGTTTCACAGCGACGCTGATGGTTTGCTGCTCTTTGCTCAGCTGTTTGTGCTGTCCTGTACTGTTTTCTCTTCCACCAGCCTCTATTTTATTCCTAGTCAGAACTTCCATGTTTAGTCTGCTCTTTGCTTTCTAAGATCTCTCTCCTGTCATTTCCTGCTTTGGCGGTTTCAGCTCGCTCCTTGACTTTCCGAAGCGCATTTCCCCTCCTTTGTTCTTTGCCACCTGCATCCCTTGGCTCGCTGATGTGTCTGACGAGGCGTCACTCCCATCTTCCCATCGGAGCCTCTCTGTACAAGGTTTCCTCCTTGTCGCTGGCCCCGGACACCTCCTGGGAGGCAGAGCAGTGCCGAAGGGCAGGATGCTCCCGTGCTGCTGAGCAGAGCCCCGGGCTCCTGCCCTCCAGTGCGCCGCAGCTCCATGCGCCCCCCGTGCAGGGAGAGGCAGCGGGGCAAGGGGAGCACATCTGGCCCTCGGGAACAGCTGCCAGGCGCAGGGGGAGCAGCAAGAGACTTGTCTCACGGCAGAGGCTGGTTGGAGGAGCAGGCTGTGGTCCAGCACATGCCTCTTTCTGCCAGGCACGTGTGAAGGAAGCCTAGAGCTCCATCAGACATTGGGACAGAGGTGGGAGATGCTCAGTGTAGCTCTGAGGGCCATCTATGGAGGTGCCCTTGCCTTTCCACAAGAATGATGTTTGCTGGGCTTTTTCCTCATTCCTGGCTGGTTTTACCCTTTATTTCAGAGGTGACAAAGCCCCAGCCCAGCAAAACAAGATGTCTCGTCTGTACCACCACTTGCTGATGTCCGGATTTAGGCAGTGGGTCCTGGCTTGGATAACTAGGGGAGAAAAATGTTTCCTTTCTGGGCCAGTTAATAATCAGGTCATATTAACAAGTAAAATTTGATTAGGCTTCTGATTAGGAAAGAGTAAGCCAGGAGTTTGAAGCTTGTTGTGTCAACAGAACAGATTAGCTGGAGTCTGATGTTCTGCTTTCAATAAGGAGCTGTTAATAGAATTATAGTGTCTGACTTCCTCATGACGTTCTGACCAGGATACAGGGCTCTGAGCACTTGCTAAGTATCACAGGATATGCACTGGGACTTCTTAAACAGCCAGGCAGAAGACTACCAAATCATTTAGTTACAATAAACAATGCTAATAAGGGATTGGGAAACTTTCTGTCTTTAATGAATGAGGTAAAATTTGCATGTTGGGAAAATACCAGTAGGTTGCTGTTGTTTGCCTGAGGTGACCAGCTGGAAGGGCAGCTGTCCTGCTGAGAGGCCCTGAACACACTGTTGTACAAGGCTTTATTTGCAGAATAGCCCAGTTCAATGCTGAAAAGGTTCTGAAAAATTCTGACAATTGACCCTTTTTACTGGAAAGCATTGAGATAATGTCACCCACACCTTGTGAGTGGGCTCAATGCGTGCAAGGAGAAACTGTGCCAACATGATGTGACCTGGAACAGTAATGGTGTTCGGGTTCTTACTGAAAACAGATTTTAGAATGACAAAATAATTCTTGTAAATTTTTTATTGTAATTTTTTATTGAGCCTGGCTACTTTCAGCCAGCTCTGAGAAGTGGTCCCCCAGCAGATCTTCACATACTAAACCATTGCTGTTTTGTCATACAAACCAGTGTCACAGAAAATCAGGGTACCGACTGTTAAAACCATATTGTAAATGCCTAACATTTAGAAATATAAATAATGCTTAGCCTACTTTTCTCATCAGCATAGGTTCCAGTGACAGTGTGATTAATCATAGGCTGTTCAGCATCAGTAGGGGGAAATGAAACCTATTAATGCTGCCGTGTTCTCCAGGCACCAAGGCTGCACTGGGAGGAAATGATCTCTGACGTGAGGAAAGACAGACTCCTAATTCAACACACAAAATACCACCTGCTGTCAAGAATGATTAGGGATCAGAATGGTATCTGTGGTGATTGCTTGATCTTTGTGGCTAATGAAGTTAACTGTCTACAGTCAGACCTCCATTAAAGTTCAGTGTGGTGTTTTATGTTGTGCCTAAAATGCTCCCCTGCCCCAGATATGTAGGAGCAGGACAACTGCTCCCTTGGAGAATTCTCACTCTTTCTACCTCACACACCAGCAGTGTGGGGGGTGCGCATTGCTCTCAGCTCAGAGCAGCAAGCTTTGCTTCTGCTTGTTACTTCAGGCACTGGGGGCCCTTTTTGGATGCTGTCTGTAAGCAGTGCTTTGCTCTGCTGCCATCATCACCACCATCAGTAATGCTCCTCAACTTTATTTGGGGGGCAAGGGGATGGGAACAAAGCAAGGTTTCTTCTACACCTTTGAACTTCAGCAGCACTGTGGATTTAAATAAAGACATCTTCTCTTCTAAGATATAGCCAGGCTACCTCTGTTTGCTACACAAATGATTTCATTTCAGCACGACCTCTATGGATTTTGTTCTCCCTCAGATCACTTGGAGTTAACCTGTGGTGGGGGAGCAGATGTCCTGCTGGAATGCCAGGTCTTGGATTCTAATGCGTCTGCAGGAAAGCTGTAGATTGTCTGAAGGACACACCAAGGGCAATGCACTGCAATGCATCAGCTAAGAGAGAGCAGGATGGTGAGGATGTGAACAGAAACCGAGTGACAGGTTGCTGTCACATGCACACTCCTCATGCAGATGACAGGGAAATGCTGTATTTAACTGGATCCAGGTAGTGGTATCGAGGCTTCCGTATGAATGATTTGTCTTAGAGGGCAGGTAAGCTTAAAATAACCAGGCAGCTGTAGGGGAGTTTGTCTTGCCAGGTCCCTCTCAGTTAGGGAACTGTATTAGTGAAGCTGAGATTGCTTCATTAGTGTTATTGAACTGGATTTGGGTACAGATGCAGCAGCTTTGGGACCAGCGGAGAAGCAGTAATCAGAAACACATGAATTTGGGAGGGGAGTGGCTAGAGGAAAGGAGGGTACAAGGGGAACAAAAAAGGTTCAGAAGTGTAGAAATGGAAAGTAAGATAAAAATCAGGTAAAAAACAAAGGAGGGCAGATTTTCGAGCACTAAGAGTATGAGCTTTTGCAGATGTCAGTGTAGCTGTCCCACTGGCCACCAGAATGCCAGAGGGAACCCTTGGGACAACTTGCTCACCTGCCAGCCAGGCCTGCTTTGGAAAGGACTGGTGCAGGGGGCCAGAGCCAAGAGGGCTAACTTGCAACTTAATGTTAAATGCTGTGGGGAGGGAAGGGTGACTTGTGTTTCAGTAGTAGGTATGTGTAATTAACAGGATTTAGCATTGATAAATGGTAGATTTGTAGCTGTGTGTAATAGCAAGCCAAATAATGTAAATTGAAAACACTTGTCAGCTTATTAGTTAATAAACTGTTTTATTATTTATTAATAATATGTTGATTAATAAATAAGAATTACAGTCCCTATCAGTTCTAGCTCAAGCCTGCAATATAAAGGAGGAGAGTCAGACCCTGAGGCAACAACCCAGCGTGTGATTCCTCTGAAACTGGACTTGCATGGCTGTGTCTCCGTGGAACCCAAAGCAGTAAGAAAGTGTTGTAAACATGTTAAACATCAATCTGGTTACTCTTCCACTTAGACTGTCTTCCATAGAAATCTGCAATCCTTAAGGTGATATATCTAATATAAAAGTTCTTTCATTCCCATTTTTAGCTCATTAGTTCCTACATGGTTAAAACTGTCCTGATCTCTCTAATATCCCTGTAAATATTTTTGGTTCAGTTAGTTTCACCTTATGGTTCCTGTTTCGGAACAGGATGGTTGGCGAATTTTTGTTTGGAACTTTAGCTTTTCAAATCTTTCTGGCTATTTAGCAGCTGCCATTGCAGACAGGAGGGTTTGTTTGGTTTTGTTTGTTTTTTGTTTGTTTGGTTTTTTTTTTTTTTTTTTTTTTTTTTTTTTTTTTTTTTTTTTTTTTTTTTTTTCCGAGTAGCCTTTTATTTCTTATTCCTGTGAAAATTCATTTAGTTTCTTTTGGGGAAAATTCTCATTCCTAATTTAATTTCCTTTGACTGTTTTCTGATGATTTTGGGTCAGCTTTAATGCCCTATGAGTAATTTCATTATTCTCTCTCGCTTCCTTGGTGCCTGACAGTTTCTCACTACCTCTGTCCTGATGTGCAAGTTTCTGCATCAGCCAGAATTTAGTTTTCCCCACATAGATGAGCAGCAGTAATACATGATGGGGGTGCTATTTGTATACCTATATTTTATATACCTTCACACCAAAATTCTTTTCAGGATGGTGGAAGCAGAAGCTGCTTTCCCCCTTAGAAATTCTGTCACCTTTGCTGTTTACCACAGCCACGATCACTGTTTCTTTGGCCATGTCTCTGCCCTGTGCCCAGCCAGCAACAAATGACCATGCCTCATATTTCAAGTGGATTTATTAGGAATGCTGAGTAATGCATTTTTATGCTGGATTACATATTACACCCATATTTTGTGTCAAGATCTAGTTGGATGCAAGAACTGAGTGCATTAAAACACCATTTGAGAGGGTTATTGGTTAATAATACCTTGAGACGCAGTTGAATGCTTTTCCTCAAATAAATTTATGCAAATGTTTGTGCACTGAAGGTGGAATTATTACAATAACGGCAGCATTATGTATATTGAGGAAGCTGAGCTATTTGAGTTTATCCTGTCCAGCCTAATTATTTCCACAGCAGCTTTTTTTTTCTTTCCTCTCAGTTAATCTCTGAGCTGAATTGTACTGATTGAAGAAATGCAGATATTTTAAAAGTTCTCTTGGTACCTGCTGCTATGTTGAAGCTGGATTAGTGCTTCAGCCAGTCCTGCTACTGCTGGTTCAGCCATTAGACCTTCCTTAAAACTCTGTGAGCAAATGCCACCTTTCTGCACTTTCATGCTTAATGCCAACTTTCTGCATGCCTTCTGTAAAGGCTGATGTTCCTTTCAGCATTTCCATCCTGCTGCAACTGGAATTAGATTGATTTGTTAATTGTTGAATCTACCTCTGCTGGATAGCCTAGGCTGCTCCCTCTCTGGAGTTGCATGGAGAGATTTGGTGGCTTCCTCTGCTGGAGCTGAAGATGACCACTAAGGGTAGCAGCTTTGTAAAGGACTGCTCTGACTGCCTTGAGCCTCAGTCCCCTTCTTGGTGATAGCTATTAGCACCTTTTAGCTCACCTAAGTGCAGAGGAACATATACGTAAGGAGGAGAGAGCAAATGTTTGAAAAAGTGCTCCAGGGAGAGCAGTAGAGAGAGCATCAGGGTGGAGCAGTGCTCCTATCTAAGGGCTGCATCTTTGGAGGATGCTGCTAATCACAACAACATTCCCACCTCAGAGTGTTTTTTGCCTTATTTTTTGGAGATTTGCACTTGGAAAAGTATTTAGCTTTCATTTAAGGTAAATTTTAGTGAGTTATGCTCCTATTTACTGGTGGTTTCACTCTTTCCTTCTCTCCCACAGCCCTTTTGAAGGACCAAACGATTGATTTTTCAGTCAGAGGCAGGGTGAGAGGAGTTGGTCCACAAATAAGACTTTCTCAAGAGCTTCTGACTACTGATGACTTTTGTTGCCAAACTTGTACTTCTTATCCCTGCCTCGAATATGTGTAAAAATGTCAATGAAAAACCTCTGCTTTTCCACTGTTGTTCCTGATGTGGTTTGGATTAGGAAAATCTGGGACACAGTGCTGTGCAGAAGAGAAACAGCAAACCTGGACTGCACTGCACAGTGGATTATGTCAAGTACAGTGAGTGGGGTAAGAAAGACATTGCACTTAGAACAGATACTGCACTTGACAAGAGACAGAAGCCTGAGTTTTCCACACACTGCTAATCTAGCTAGCTTTAATTTTATCAGAAGGTCTGTCTGAGCTGATTTCCATATCCTGTTTCTTTCTGTTTAGTAAGTGCTCTCACTTTGGCCAGTTGTGTTTGTTGTGTGTGTTTACTTCCCTAAATTCATGGAAATGGGTGTTATCTTTCTATATTTGGAGTAATAAAACCAGAGAAAGCTTTCATATCAACATGAACAAAATTGAATTTGTGAAAATATTTTGTCTAGATGAGGGTTTTATTTGAGTCTTTAATTAATTTAATTTCCTGAATTTAGATTCAATTATATGTTCTTCCTTTTAAATGTATTCTGCTGTCCATGCTAGAATAGCTCTTTTTGTGACAGATGCAGATATTAATGAAAACCCTTGATCTGGTGTGTAGACATTATTGAACACTTAAAACACAACCTAAATTTTTAGTTGCTTTCTAGCCCTGGAGAAAACAAACTGACATCAGAGATGTGCCCATTCAGTCACTTAACTGATCCGGTGAGAATGGATTAGGATGATGTGAGTTTGATCTGAGGGAAGCATTGTTCTGGATTTGTAGTTGCTCTCTTTTAATGTAAGCTTTATTGTATAACTAATTATATAATTATTGCTCTATCACTATATTCTACATAATGCTGTAATTATTCTATTCTTATATGGTAGAATATATCTAAGTGAAATTGAACACAGGTTTGTTTTGAAAGAGGGACTCCTTTTTACTAGAAAAACTAAATGGCTGGAAGTCACTATATTTAAATATGGTTTAATTGGTTACTTTTTAGAGCAATAGGATGTTACTTCCTTCCCTCTGCTCTCTCAAGTCTAGGGCTGGGTCTCATGCAATAAATCCTTGCATCACAGCTACGTGGTCTGAATATAGGAAAAAAGATCATGCTCTTAAACCTAAGACTTGTGCTGGCATTCTAGTACCTAGTGATATTTATTTAACATTTTTTCTAATGCTATGAGTGACAGGAAAAGGGTTAGATGAGAAAAAAAGGCACACTGGTGTGCATGGATATATGTTAGGGTATTAGATTTGAGCCTTTGGAGTGTGGGTTAGATTTTTGTGCAATTTTCCCAAAACAGGGAAACTCCAAGGGACTCCAGAACTATGGATGTGAACACATAGAAGCCCAAGCAAAGGAAGCTTGGTATGTTTCTACCATTTTCCTGTTTCACAGCCTACATCATGTCTATAGTTGTGTTAAATTGCTGGTATTTACTGTCTTTATTTAAAAGAATAACTGTTGGTGAGGGCAGCAGAGAATCAATCTGTACTGAACAGGAGATGCAGCTTTGAGCACTAGCACAGGAACAGACTCTGGCAGAGGCCTTGGCTGTAACACGAGAAGCAGCAGAACATCTGGGGGGAAACAGGGGGAGGGTGAGTGATGACAGAGCTACATTACTGTTTTCTCACTAAGAAACAAAATTTCCGAATAATTTGTCAGGCCCTACCTTTTCAAGCTGAAATTCATTACTACATCAAAGTGAATGCCTTGCTACTAACACAGTAAATGTCTCTATTTAGAATGTAAATGAGAAAAATGTATGAATTACAAGACATTTTAAGACTTGTGAGTGGCTGGGTGGATGGAGTTAGTCTTATTTTAGAAATTGGCTTTGACATAATTTGATAATAAGTAATAGGCTTAGTTTCTGATTCTTTAATAACTTGAAATGCAGCAAATCTTTACTGAGCGTGTGAGCTGCATTACACATGAAGTGTACACAGGCAAGGGGTGTATGTGGGGGGTTGGTTGCTTGGTTTGTCTGCAGCCTGCCTGCCTCCCTTCCTACAGTGCCCTCCCTCTCTGGCAGACCACCGGGAGAGAGGGTTGAAGTGAGGCGTGCTCTGCACTGAATTATGCCAGCTTGAGGATGTTATCCCTTTCCAGAAGAGCCTGGGAGCCCTTCAGGGGTTAGAAGCACATAACTGGAAGTTACATACCTCCTGTGTTCCTCTGGCTCCTTCTGCCTGGAGGAGAAACCTGCCTGAAAATGCTATATTGGGCAGCTCTTGGAAACGACACCTGAACGCAGAGGCATTCTTGTCAAAAGGAAACCCAGAAAACATTTGCACAGATGTGGTTGACACAGGAGGTCACGATCTCATTTCATATGTCACTGCTTAATCTTAGCTGAGATAATTACAGACATATGGCTGTCTAAATATGAAGTCAACAGGAAGGTATCCAGCTACATGTGGTACTACAAATAAATCAGATTTCACTGCAACAGCCAGCAGCTGAGGCTATTAGGTGAGTCTCAGATGTTCCCTCACAAAATTTATCATTAAAAAAAAGACAACAAACTTAGATTTAGTCATTCTTTGTATGTCTTTGTGGGCTGGTACTCATATGGATAAAACTCACATTAGTATCTCATAATGTTCAAATAATAACCTATATAGAATTTAGAGTTACTTATTTGTGTATTTTTTTCCAAAAAGTGACAGGATGAAAACTCTGTGTCCAGGAAAAGGTGTAACAGATGGCCTAAACCATATGGGTTGATGCTGGCAAATCCTGGAAAATATCCAGCCCATGAGGTGTGGGTGATTTGTTTCCTGGGTCAGCACTGTCCCTTGCTGGGGCTCTGCCCAGCTGCCTGCCCCAGCAGCACAGCAGCTGGAGGTGCAGTAAAGCCCTCAAGCAGAGGCTGGTCTGTAGTACCCAGAACCAGTACAAAATGTCCCTATGCTTTTCCTTTTACACTGTTGACCCCAAGTGCTTTTTTTTCCTTTCTTTATGAAGGCCTCACCTGGTGGCCACACCATTAGCCCGTTTCTGTGGCTCATATCCACTGCAGCACAGCTATAGCTTTGATATTCTTGCTTCAGAGGACTCCCAGAGTTGCTTGGGAAGCCCGTGGGTATTTTTGCAGGATACTGCCCTTGCAGCATGCAGTGAAGCCCACCGGTTTGTTCCAAGCTCAGTGGCAGTTTCCTGCACAGCAATGAACAGACACCACTAATTACATTATTTCCTGACTGTAAAGCAAGAGGATGGGCTCTCCTCTACTGCCTCCTGTCATGCTTTTCAACCATTTGTGAGCAGTGCTTTGTTTTTCTTCCTGTGTGTAGTGAACTGAGGTTAAACTCTCGTGGTGTCCTCACTTACATTTGAACAGCGCCCCCCCCCCCCCCAAATTCACTGCTGGGGTAATTATTTGTCCAGGTCACAGGCAGAGACCTGCATGACCAGCTTTGGCCAGGCTTTGTGCACCAGCTTGTACTTTTCTCTGAGCAAGTGCTTGTGGTCCCCAGGTGCTGTGGGCCAGGAGAAGCTCCACAAACCCACACCCATCACCCCATGACTCTTCCTGCCAGCCAGACTCTATGGGGGTGTATTTGCAGGACCACAGGCAGCAGCAGCTCGAGCTCTGGGTAAGCGCCTTCCCTCGGGCTCCCACGTGTTCTTGTAAACTGAGATTTCACACAAGCCAGTGAAGACATACTTCAGTTTTATTGTTGTTTAGGCATGGATAGAAACATTAATTCTTTTGCACTTTTGGTTCTTGAAACTTGCCTATAGTGAACTTGGAGCAGTGAAAAGCCCAGCTCCTCAGACTGACGATTTAAAGTGCATAGGAGATCAAGCAGAATCCCAAAGGCGAGGAGTTGTTTATATTCCTTTTTCTGTAGCTGTGAAAGTTGAAGGACTTTTTTTTCTTCTCATTTGCCCTATATTCCCCTGACAGTGGTATGAAAATTTTCAGCCCTTCCCTATGCTTTCCCTTTGGAGTTGTCCCCATCTTTGGAAGATTCCTCTCTGTATTTAAGAATTATCTGTAGTGTTATAAACAAAGAGAAGTGATAGATGCACACTACTTCACAGGACTCTGGCACAACTTTTCCCATTCAGAGTCATGCCCACTGAATTTGTTTTTTCTTTTAAAAAACGTGTATCGCTTGGCAGTGTTCTTGCACCAAAAGAAAAAAGATATATTTATATATAAAGTAACTTTTTTGTGTGTTCACGTTTTATTTTGGAAAAACAGGTGTTTAAAAATTTTAGAATTTTTTTAACAAAATTCTAAAAAGAAAAAAATCACAATATTTACAGAGATAACAGAATGGCTTAGCCATGCAAAACAAATTACTTTGGTTTTTCCCCCATTTTACTTTGGTTTAAATATTGACCAAGATTATAATTTTTTTTTCTTTTTGCCAAATAAAACAGTAACAAATTAAAGTTTAGAGGCATATAACAGGATTTCCCTCTAATATTTTATACAGCATAGAGTTTATAGGACATCTTATGTATTTAATCCATGCCAATGCACTACAGGAAGCTTTTATTAAGACATCAGTCACTACTGCCCAGACATTTAACATTTTACAAATTTACACGTAACAGTGTTTTCTGCCCCCTAAATAACGCAAAAGTGGCAAAATACATTTCCTAACGTCCATCTTTTTCTTTTATTTATTTATTTATTTATTTTTGCCTACCAGTCTATAAAAACTTACTTTTTCCCTGGATATTTGTAAATGGAAACCTGATGTTCTGCTTACTTCTACTGTTCCTCTCCAGCAAAGCTGCCTGTTACCTTCTTCCTGAAACTAACTTTCTAGATAAGATGAAACTTATCTCCCTTAAATACTGCTTTCTATTGGCCTTTCACCCTAAAACCTTTTCTTATCAAGTACCATTCTAAAAATTCCCTCAAGCAAAAAACATGTTTATAAAGTTACAAACTTGAATGTAACTAAAGATACATAGACATTTCATTGTTACAATTATATGTACTGTTTGATAAATTAGGTACCAGTTAAAAACACTAAAATTATCTCAAGGTGCATTCAATATCTGTAGCATAGTTAACAAAAACACACAAAAAATATATATATATATTCTATTTTTGTGGGGAAAAAAATGCAGCTTTGATATGACCACTTTTTAAAAAAGTTTCCAATTCTGACTGGTATCTCTCTGAAAAGAAGAAAAGGTACAGTACTTTAAGGCAGCGAATAACATAAAGGAATCAAAATTAATCCAGAATTCCAGTTCCTTATTCTAATGCTAACATGAAAAATGACTGATAACCATCTAATAAATGCGTGTCTTTCTTTAGAAGAAAAGGACTTTTTAGCCACCAGCTGTATGTAGGCTAGGAATTTTTCCTAGCGTTCCTTACTCAATACTCAGACTTGTTCAGGGAAACTCTTTATTCCCTTTCTAGCTTGTTTAGCTTTGCATGGTTTTTTTAAATGTTCACTTCATTAACGATTTTGTTCATTCTTGACACAGCTGTCACCCTTCTGCTTTACCATGATTTCAAAGAATGAAAAAGGAGTTTGACATTTTCCTTTAAGACAATCTTACACTCTAGGTACTTGCTACAAAGCAGAGGCTTCACTGATAACAACCAGAATCAGACATGTACCTGCTCAAAGGGTGTCATAAAAACAATTGAAATAAAACCATTACACTATACATCAGTTTAACAGCAACTCCCAGAACAAAGCCTTACAGTGTATAAAAATAGCTACGTAAAAAATTTACATAAAGGCAAACAAAAAGAAATCTTCAGTGCAGACATTTACAAAAAAATATTTCAAACAGAACACAACATGGTGACCTATTATCATGGCTGTTGCCAAAATTAGTTTGTGGGGTTTTTTTTTAGCTTGAGATAATTGTGTCTAAAATCCTCTGAAAACCTGGTAGTATGATCTGCTTAATACTTGAACCATGAATAGCTGTCACTTCTTTGTATATGTTTAAATACAATCCACGTTCATGCTTCAATTGGTCTATATGTATTCTCTGAAAATATGAAAGATAAAGCCAGTTAAATATTTTAAAATATGTTAACCATCATAACTACTCAGTATCCAAGCTTTAAATAAACAGCTACATGACCAGTTCCTTCTCCTGCAGCTCAGTGATGTAAACACTTTCCTTCATAACAAGAATCGCTGTTACAATATTGTTCCTGGTAAATCCAGTCAGTTTATCTGGTAACTAATGGATTTATGTTCATTTCATTTATCTACTGTCTACTACCAGATCTACTGATCTGAAGGAATACAGAGGAAAAGATTGCACCGAAGGCACACCATGTGTTTACGCTGCAAGTTTTTCAAAATCCAAATTTTTCCAAAGACTTGTTTTCCACCTTTAAATCCTTCCTAGGACATAAATTTGGTATTCCCAATTCCCTTTTCCAAACTGGTAAAACAGTGATATTGCTGGTAAAGTGTCTACAGCAATGCTGCATCTCTTTATACACTATGTAATTGCTCTATGTAATTTATATATATAAGTTCTAAACATTTAATGCAAAACTTCTGGTTTGTATTTGAAAATTTCAGACAATACTGACATACTGAAATTATTGACAGTTGCATTCATTTAAATAAGAAACCCTGTTATGTAAATATGAAATATCATAATTCCACATAATTACATATGCTTTAAACCCCTCCTACCTCAAGAAGGTATCCAGTGTTATTTACTTAAGATCACTGAAAATCAGGGCTGTCTACAGCTTTCTTGTGGAGGAGCTTACAATGCAAGCACCCCGACCACGTAATACTCTCATTTTTAAGAGCAGCTGATGACTAACTCAACAAACCTCTCTATAGCTAGCTGGTTTCTAGACTCTTGTGTTCTCACAGCGTTAATTTTAAATGGCCTAAATTGGCCAGAAAAATGTTCTAACCCCCTCCTTTGGGTACTAGGAAGAGAGGCACAGCAGTGGTGTATATATATGTGAGCACAGGGTGGTGCTCTTGGTGCTCTGCAGTGCTCCTGTAATTCCCGGGACAACTTCGGCATCTACCAGAGCATCTGTAAACAGCTCACTTCATGCAGATCCCAGCAGGGGGAACTTTCAATCCTGTTATTAATGTAATACACAGTGTCTCTTTCCAGGATAAAACTGATCACAGTACAGGTGTGTGTACTAGAAATCTAGACTAAGAGAATTGTTTTGTTCTAACGGAAGGGAGTCTCATGACCTTTGCATTAATGATGAAAAAAGTGACCAAGCACTTGGAAACTTACTTTCAGGAAGGGAAGAAGTTCCTGTAAACATTTCAAGTTATAACTGGAAGCCCTCTGAACTCTACCTAAACATACTCTTCATATAAACACACACATACACGTGCACATGTACCACAGTAGTACATTATACAAATTTGTATTTTCATTTCCTCAAGCACATGCCTTAAAATAAAGCCAAGTATAAAGTTCCATCTGAATGTCAGGCTGCTTCTTATGTTTGTATGCGCAGCTCTGAATTTTTCACTAGCCAAAAGCTTGAGTCTGTCTGTCCTAAAACTACACCACAAAATGATCCCACTTTCTTGTCCCTGGAAGGTGAGCACCAGACCAACCTAGAGCTTTGATCACCAGAGAGAAATGGTAGGCAAAGAGACTTTAATGCTGTAATATGAAACACTTACCTGGAATGATGACTGACACATTTTCTCTTAAGTTTCAGATTTATGATTGTTTTCCTCTAGTTTTTTGTTTTCTTCTATATTTCCAAGATCTTTGTCTACGTGTTTTGATGCTGTCCTATAATGTAAAGGAAGGTCATTTTTGCATGTCTACAGCATTTTGTTCCATACTCATATTAATGACACTGCCTCCTCCCCTCACAATGAACAGAAAATTTTGAGCAGAGCAACAGGTTTGCATATGTCTGTAAATAGGGCAGTGACACCAGACCCCCCCAGAGCTGAGAGTACCACAGGAAGTATTGCAGCAGGGCTCTGTGTGTTTGATCTACCCCTTGAGGAGTTTAGAATTATTCTGAGCTAGCAGACGTTTAGTAAGGTTAAACCAGTTGTGGAGATCCACGTTTCTTGACAAAGTGATTGTGCAGCTTGTTTCAATAAACATGAGTCTGCTTTAAGGCGTACTAAAATGTTACAAGTGTGGCTAAGATATCCTGATCAACACAGCAATCTTTCGTGTACTTGTAGTAAATGACTTTCAGAGCCCGTGCCAAACGGAAGCTCTTTAAACGTGGAGAAATTCATGAAAATTCTGGCAACGCTGAAAAAAATTCTCACTCTGGCTTATAGGTCTGTGTTAGCTATGACTGACAAGCTTTGGGTAAAGATGAGATTGTGTATATCTTTGAGGGGGGAGAAAAAAAAGGAGGTATGCCTCATTTAAAATAGCAGGTCTTCCTTTATGCAAGTAGTGGTGATGAATTAATGAGTTAAGTGCTTAGTTTAGCTTAGCACAATAAAACCACTGTGCCATTCATTTAATCTCTGAGAAGCCTCACTGTCTGCCAAGGTGAAAGATTCCTGCAGTGCTGTGATAACATTTTGAAGGCCCCAATTTTTAAAATGTAAATGGGCAAATATGTTTGAGTGGGACAAAGTAAATCCCTTATGTCAAAGCAGATTATCGTATCCGCCTTTTCTCTACCGATAATTTGTTTCCCCTACAGAAAAGTACGCTCTGCTGTGACACACTGATGCATATGCTCACCCTTGCTTCAGGGTACAGCCCCGCAGTGACGCTGACTTGCCAAATACACGGAAGACACGGGTTAGAGAGTGGGACACGTCACGCTGACACCATGCAGGAATGCTCCTCCCGGAGCGGCGGGCACGGCTCCGACTGCCGGGCCTTCCTGTGCTCCTGTTCCTCCATCTGAGCAGAGGCCGGGAGAGTGGCTGCACGCCCTGTGTGCCCTGGGCTAGGGACCCTGGAGCTGTGCTGCCGAGGCAGGAAAGTTTAGTCCTTGTCTCTGAAGAGCTCCTGAGGGAGTGCAAATGCACCTCACCCCTCCCCACCTCTGCTGAAATGCTGTTCTCCAGCTTACGGTGGAGTGCCGGGGGAGCATGGGATTCTGGATCCCAAATCCCACAGGCTACACTGAAAGGGACCACTCTAAAATCTTTTTGGTTTTAGAGGAGGTTATTTCCTGAGGGGCCAGAAGTTTTTTACGGTTTTAAAGCTGCATTTACCTTTTGCTATTGGTTTAGGGTGCCTCTGTTATATTTATGTGGCTGACAGGAAGGTGTCATGCTGAAAACCCATTTAACTGCAAAAATCTGAGCCCCTCTTTATTACAGGCAAATTTAATTTTTAAAGTGCTGAGATAGTATTACAAAGCAACTTGTTCTACAGTGGTAAATTTCTATCGTGCAGTAACAATCTATTTTTTTCTGCTACTGAAAACCTGAAGCACATGACATGAATAAAAGGAAAGGATGTGAGATGCAATGAAGAAAAAATTCAGTGCTTTGGTAGAGACTGACCTTCTGTGAGCTTAATAACCTTTCACAAATCTCTTTAATGCTAACAAAAAAGAAACAACTCTCATAAAAAATTTTCCTTGAAAATAAAAAAAAGTTTATAATTTAAATTTAAAACATATTTGATTTAGGTTGAGCACATAATTTGGCTTGTCATGTGCTAATGAGTTTTTTTCCATAAATAAGTCTCACAAAATTAGAGACAATAGGGAAAGAGATGAAAAGCTGAAATAATCTGGACTCGGGCAATTACCTGAGCTGAAGTGAGTTGGATGTGAGAAAGCAGTATCATGCACATCTGTCCTCATATAACTGCTAATGTCTGCTCTTGGAGACTGGATAGACGACTGGCATGGCTCACTAGAATCCTTTTTTTTGGCCTCTTATCACCAGTTTTATAGTGCCCAAATCAGACTGAATCTCGTATCACCTGACACTCAACAGCAGAGGGAAGGTCTGGTCTTTGATTAGGTTAAAAGTATTCAATGACTAACATCAGGAGATTCTGCAATGCGATCAGGTTTTGATTTTTAAGTAATCTATTTTAGTTCTACATTCAGTCAAACTAACGCCACCTTTATTTTCCTAAAGCCACACTGGGCAAAAGTGGGAGACTTAAAGGGCAACACTAACTTTGAAAGAGGCAGGCACTCCAGAACTCTTTTGGAGGATGTTACAAACCACTTGCTTGAAATGAGAGCAGCAGCAGTTTTTCATGTCTGACAATCAGATGGATTTCGATTCTCAATGCCTGAGAATGAAATGCATCCGTTTATTTACGACGGTTCGGTGATCCTGCTGACCTGGTTTTTTTGTTCCCCAAATACCATTCTCTAGGCAGATTCTCACCACCTCAGCACAAACAGTGCTGCTGCCTTTTTTTAGTGCTATCTAAATAGTGCCATTAAGAGACACAGGAGTTATTGTGCATGGAGGTGTGGTCCACAGGGAGTGCTCTGCCAAGAGCAGAGGAACAGCCACCCCTGGCACAGCACCAATCCCCAGGGCTTGACAGATGTGGCTTGGGTTTGTAACAGAAACCCAAAAACTTGGGTTCCATCACTTCCTGAAGTGACTTCAGGCACAGGAAAAATGGTTCTTTTCCAGCTTAACATTCAACAACAGTTGTTCCTTACTTTTTTTGTGCACTAACTCCTGCCAGCTTGCTCCATTCGTAACTCAAGATCGACTTCGTCATAATATCTGAGTAGCTGGGCAATGGAGTTGAATGGATAGAAATATTCCCAAGGATTTACCCAAAAGGGAAGACAGCCCACTCAGCCCAGACCTGGAGCAGTCTCACATTAATCATCTGCATCTTCACAAAAAAACCCACACCTTTATATGCTGTTCTTTTGAAGAGTGAGAAGTTGGTTGTGTAAGTATGAGTCTACTGGCTCAACTCTTTTTTTTTTTTTCCTTTAAATTAATCTGTAAATCATGGCTCACTCTGAGCTCTTGCTAAAATTATGACTCATATTTAATACTGATCTATGCTTGCTCTTCAGGAAAATAATTATCCTCAGGGAATCCGACTCAAAATCTCTCCGTAAGTAGTACCAAAATGAGATTTTAGCATTCTTTGGAGTGTGTGTGCTGTGGGGCCACTATTTTAATGGACCTTGTTCAGATACTGTTTGTAGCACTGTTTGTAATATGAAGACCATTTTCCATGATAATTGTTTTGCCTGCTGCAGTGTAAATACAGACTACATATAGGTAGCCCAAAAATTGCTGTAGGCTTTTAATTTCTGATTTCTTTTAATCTTGCAAGTCTAGGCTTTGCCCTCAACACTATTTAAGGAAGAAAGTATGGAGTGCTGTTTGTCCTTGTTACCCAACCCTGTGATAATGGCAGGTAAGATGATACACATCTGTGTAGTTTTGGGTGCTGAAGCAAGAGCCATGAATTTCACTAAAGTTACACTCAGCTGCACTGTTGCAGATGATTTTCTAGGAGCTAATGCTTTCATACATTCCAATCCGGACTAGCTGGAACCTCCTTACTTATTCCATTCTTTCCTTCCACTTCCTCCAATTATTTTCAAATGTCCATCAGTAGGAAAAACCACAGACATATTAGAAAAATATTCCAGTCATCAAGAAATGGGTGACCGTTTTTAATTTGTGTCACTTTTATATTAGATCTGTGTCATGAGCTGACACTTTCAGAGATGTTTGGTAACTATGTCTTTTCTCTGAAAGGGAACTGAGTGAAAACCCATATAAATGCTGAGTCTTGTTGAAAACATCGTGAGTTTCTTACAAATTTGTAAGAAATATGTCACCACATCTGACTCATATGCTTGTTTGCTATAAAGTATCAGAAAATCAGAACTGTTATGCTTCAAGTGTTCAGTTTCAGAGATGCCAGTAACATCTGTCAATACTGTGACCTAAGAAACATTTCAACAGTTTGATGCGCTCTAAGTGTGGACAACTTTAAGACTGCTGATGTGATTCAGCTTGCCCAGCTGAAGTTGCCTTCACTGGAGGTTGAACCACTTTAACCTTGATCTAGCCTCATGTGACTTGAGATTTGGGCACCTCCAAACTCCAGGGACAAAAATGGGGCAAAGATCCAGCTACATGCAAACTTCCATGACTAGAGAGCAGGGGACAGGGTTCTGAGTGCATGATATCCTTTCTGACTCTTTAATTTCTGCTGTACCCTCAGCTGTTTCTGGCAAGGTGAAAATTTCTTATATGAAGCATTTACCTAACATGAGTGTCCTGCAATCTCTCAACTGAGGCCTGACACAAAAGTTTTAGAAAGATTCTGAAGTGCTGAGTTATATTCTGCTCCGTGCAGATTAGTTTACAACACCCCTTTTTGGAAAAAGGAGAAATCTGCAGAGAACAAGTGTTTGGCCTTCTGCTCAGATGAAGGAGAAACAAGGCATGCTGGGGTAGGAAGCCTCAACTCTGTTCAAGAGAAGGCTGGTTGTGGGATGTGGAATACACATGAGTCTCTGATTTATGGGATAATATTCACACTGAAAAGAATATGTGGCAATAATCAGCTTTTCCATCAAGTGGAGCTGAGGCAGTGAGTAACTGTACAAGTGATTTATTGTGAATATATTCCAAGGCCACAAGAATAATTCCTACTTAGTGTGGATGACAAGACAATAGAAGATTATACAAACCACAACACCAATAACAAAAAAAGTAATGTTTTTCTTGCCTCGGCAGACTTGGAAAGTTCTGTGCTGCTGCCTTCTCAGACTTTCCTTTGGCGTCACTTTGGGGATAGAGATTAGGTGAGTTACTGGTTAAGGGTGGGTTCAAAAAATAACTACTACCTGCTGGCCTGGATGGAGGTGGAGGGCTTGTGTCCAGAGGTGTAAGTTGATTTTTGCAAGGTCTACTTTGATTTCTAGGCTATGATTCATAATGAAAACTTTGTCAGAAGAGGTACTGACATTCTGCTTGCTCCTGCAAGTATGGTTTGCAGAAAGCAGGGAGAATAACAAGAGATCAATTTAAAAATGTACAGAGAACAGGAGATTGTCAATGATGATACATCAATTAAGGGGTTTAGAAGCCAGTAACCATGTGTCAAATACAGAGACTATTATTCAACTATAAAGACATTTTTGTTTCCAGTGAACCTGTTTAATAAATTCTAGCTCTAGCTTTTCCTCTAAGCTTTAGGAAGAGAAGCTGAGAATGAGGAAAAGAAATGGTGTCCATTTAGATTATGCTATATCCTATCTTGGAAGCAGAAAAAAATTGTTGCAATTCATAAATTCATCCCATTCTGTATTCTACGACTCCTGTCAGCTCTCCCTACACTACTCAATGGTGCAAGAAGAGATATTTTACCTTCTCTGCCCTTGTCATGCTCAAACCACCTCATCCAAAGAAACCCAAAGCAGTGTACCACAGTTTCGTGACTCCACATTCACACATTCGAAAAGGAATGACAAAGTTATCCTAGACATAATTGCAACAGTATCAAAGTGTGGGAGGAGGAGCACTATGTTGGTACTTTTAAATTTTTACCAAAGAAAGCATAAGCTTTGGAAAAAAACCAAAAAACCCTGTATAGTATCTGAGTGTGGTTCTGTGCATGGGTAATTTTTAACAGTTCTATATTTGAAAAACTTCAAAAACCTGATCAGTTATGGTTGAGCCAAAGTCTTTATGTATTATCCAAAAAAGAGCATTTCTCAGCAGATGGAGAATTCCTTGTTGTACTTTCACATCAGTGAAAACACATTTGTTCATAGTACAATCCCACTGGTATATTTGAGATTTCATTTGATTCAATTTTACTGGAAGATCATACAAAGACCAATTGAACTTGCAGACTGCTTTCACACCTGTACTAACTGGAGCATGTTATGCACAGCCACTTAACCTCCCCTGCTCAGAAGCAGCTGCAGGAGCTGTCAGAAAGCAAGTCTGCTTCTGACTGCCCTCAGTTCTCCCTGGGGACAAAGGTGTGGGGTAAGACCAAATGGGGCACACAGTAATAGCCAGCTTCAAAAGGATGGAGCAACATGGTCACTTCTTGACACCTTCCCATTTATTTTCTGAAGCGAGCCTCTGTGACAAGGAAGAAACTTGAAAGCAGGCAGGCCTCACTGGAAAATGCTATTCTATGCCTATGATGGTTAAAACCTAGGGATGAGAACTCCTGGATTTTTCAGCAACAGAAGCTCTATTTTTACCAATTTTATTTCAGAAATCTCAAAGTAAACATGAAGAAAACAATTAAGGATCTCTCTTCTGCCTGAGATGGTTGAGTCCTATTCTGCCTGTTATTCCATTTTTAAAGGAAACAAGCTAGCCAATTTCTAAACTAAGGCAGTTTCTAGCACCAGGACAGACACACAGGCTTCCACACATCAAATTCCACAATTATATACTATATTTAAATGAAAGAGTCAGCACAGACTTGGCTGTCAGGAAACAGGACCTCATTACCACTATGATCAATGGAAATCTTAGAACCCCACCTCCAGCAGATGAGCCCCATTAAACATGAGGACAAGCCAACCAGAGGGACCCAGTTTCCTTTTGCTGTCAAGTGCACCTACTGTAACAGCTTTTCCCCACTCCAGAAAACTGGAATGTTGTAGAGGAAGGAAAAGAGGTAAACATCCTTATCACTGTTCTTTTTTCAACTTAGGATAAAGTTTTCAAAAAATTCTTACTTTGATTTCTTCACATAGAGCCAGTAGACAACACCTGCAATCAGAGCAACCAGCAGAAGACCAACCACAATTCCTACTATTAGCTTTGCCTGGTCATTAACCTTTTCACTATTGTCATCTGAAACAAAGAAGAAAAGTTGACCTACGGTGAAGTAAAGTATTGCAACATTTCTAAAGAATTTTCACCAGAAACAAAAAAAGGGATTAGAAAGTAAAAAAAAAGAAGAAAAAAAAAAGCAAAAAAAAAAAGCATTGTTCTTTAAATGCATTTTTAAGCTTTGAGAAAGTCACACCTTCCTTGGTCAATTATGGAACCAGCTATTTCAAATCAAGTCCAGCCTTAAGGGACTTTCAGGGACTTGAGCAGTGAACTAAAAAGGTCTTGAACTGAGACAATCAAAAGTAAGGGTTACAGAGAGAGGAAACCATACATACCACCTCTATCCTCTGGCTCATCATATTCTGGAATATTTACTGAAATGAAAAATGTTAAACTTAAATTAAAGACAACACATATAAGACCTGAACATCACCTTTAATTACCTATTTACAGCAATGACAGAAACTAGAACAATGTTGGCCAAACTAGATATTTAATCCCATCTTTAAATAGCAGTCTATATCCATTAGAATAATCTTACTCTCAACCTGTAATATTCAAGTCAGAAATATTTCTCACCCAATATTTCTGTGCTCCCTTTCCATAGCTTCTCACTACCTTTCACTGCGACATATGATTAAAGCCCACTAAGGCTGATTTCTGTTGTGAGTCAAGTCATGCCAGTAATAATAAACTGGAATTTAGGGACTAAGAGATATTGTTAATTTTGTAATAAATAAAGATCTCTGTCTTGCAAATGAAGTATTACTTTGCAGTACTTTGTACTATTATTTTGTAATACTGTTTACTTTTGTAAATACAGGTAGCTAGCCAAGAAAGTCATGAAGACTAAGTGACTTATTGTAGAAAGCTATCAAGAAATTTTATGTACTACTGATCCAGAGTGGATTTACAAATGCTTGACTTAAGACAAAAAGGTTAAATATCTTAGCATCAACATTACTATGCAGACTTACTCTTCATTTGAGTGTGATGTATGGGTACTTTATGACAAACTGTAACTTTAAGGAAATTATTTTTAGAGGACACTCACTAGCAGAGACGTTCATGGAGGTCACAGTCCTTTCTAGCTCATTTTCTGCAATGCAAGTTAAAGTTACATTTTCCTCAGGAGCAATTACAATTTTACTGGAAAATTTCCCATTAACATATTTTGTCTCCTCTGTCTGAAAAGGTGAAAAATGAAGATTAGTATCCTTTAAAAACACAAAGAACAATACATGCATCATTTATATTACACATTGAAAATGTTCAGAAGGAATTAGCTTTCAACTAATATTTCAGTTTTCCAAACAAAAGCAAGAGAGACACTACATTGTTTTATTAAATGATAATGTGAATATTTGACAGAAAAAGTTGGCCAAAATACCCAGTTATAGATAGTATAGTGTGTACTGTAAGACCAATGATAAAAAAGGATTTTTTTCTGAAAACCTTAACAACATTCTCTATTTGCTTTTAATTCAAGTATTTAAAAATATTCCAAGTGAAAAAATTCTTAAAGAAAATTTCAAACTTCTAAGGTATAATTTTTTCCACCTTGCTGTTTTTCATTTCTGTCATTATAAGGAGAATTGTTCCAAGCTTTCTGGTTTCTAGTTTTCCAAGCTATTTCCACACTAAGCATTATTTTGCCAAGCTATGTGTATCTAGCAGCACCTATATTATCTGTACTATAATACTGATGTGGTGTTCCTTAAATTTGCTGTACATCCGTCTTGGATTAATGCAACACCTAGAGAAAATTATTTTCAATCATTTATATAGCTTCAAGACAATTCCTGTCCTATCCCTATACAAGTAAACGGACAAATTTTGTGAGCTACACGTAATTTCTGTAGGCTTAAAGCAAATGAAATGTAATGGAATCTACAGGAGCACTGTACATTGAACTCCCAGCCACCAGCTGTAGAGAGGTCTCATTCATTTTTCCTGCTAAGGCAAAATGTGCCAATGCTTTGCATGGGATTTAGTAATCCATGTAAAAATACTTCAGTTTGCATATTTTCCAGGTATTTTTCTTGCTATACATGAGTTCTTCTTATTTATCCCTCAGAAGGAATGCACAATCGTTCCATTTCCAGTGAGAAACAACAGGTATAACCATACAAAAACAACTATAAATATTTGGATAAAAGCTGCAAAGCTCATAAGGAGCTATACTGAATGTAACTTCTGATTCACACATGCCAAATTTCATTACATTTCACTCAGTTAATGCCTACAACAAGTACCCATTTACTTTCTAATGTAAGTTCTACAATTCCATCATTATTTGCAAATTCTTTATGCAATGTCAAAATCAGCACATTACCCAGATAAAACAACTAAGTACCATCATTTAAAAAAATGCATATTTCATTTGTAACCTTTTCTTTTTCCTTCCAGCTTCAGCTTGTAGCCAGTGGATCTCCTTTGCCTTCACCTGTTCTATTCAAAAAGGTTTTATCATAAAAAAATCATCCATGTAAAGTACCATGTAGCTACAGGTACCACTTCACCTTCTCTTAGATAAATGAAAAAGACTTTTCCTCAATCTATCTCAAAAATGTTCCTTGATTTAATTTGCACTTCTTATACACTAGTTTTTGGTAAATAAAGTAATAAGAAAGATACTTGCTTTATTTAGGATGCTTCCACTGCCTGTAACTGTCCACTGCACTGCTGGTTTGGGGAAACCTTCTACATGGCAGATAATTGTTTTAGACATTTTATTTGTGTTGGTTTTCTTGGTCATTTTGATTTGAGGTTTTCCTACAAGAACAATATTACAGTTAACCTTTTTATTTTAAAAGAACATTTAAGAATCATAATTATCTACTTGCATACCTTCCACAATAAGTTTAAGTGTCTGTCTTTTCCTCAATCCTTCGACCTCCTGTAGAGCAGTTTCACAGACATAGTTTCCAGCATCTTGATACTGAAGACTTGAAAATGATGGACTTGTTTGCATTCTGGTATTGTCCTGATAAAGTCAGGAGATACAAATGACAGAGACAGACTCACAATACATTAACCTCTTAATGACAAATGTGACTACTATCAACAGAAGTTTTCACATGCTTTGGAAAATTGGAGCCTCACTTTTTTAAGCTGTTTCTCCATTAATAATGGATACATTTGAATATACAGCATGAAAAGTGGAAACTGCTGGGGATTTATAGAAGCCATCTCCCTTATTGAACAATTTTGCTTTTATATCATGAGCATAGATGGGATCAGTTATTAGCTCCAAGTTTTTCTAGTAGGCTGGCCAAGACCATGAGTGATAAACCATGTTTGAGACACAAGCAATTCTCTTCTAGGCCAGGCTTACAATATCAACACATGCTCATAAACAACCATTAGGCATCATTACTCTAAGTTTCCAGCACTACAGGTTTCATATAAAGCCACCTTCTTAAACAGCTAAATTATTCACCATCTGACCTCTCAACCCTTGCCCTTTGGTTATGTTTATCAGAACCAAGACCAAGCGCACCTGTGACAAAATTCACCAAAATTCCTCCAAATGGGCTTTTTTTCTTAGAAGAACCTTATTCTCAAAGGGCCTTGTATGGACCATTTAAAAAAAAGATGTATTTGTGTTACAGTATGCCTAAATTCTCTCCATTTGGAAGCTGAACTGATAATTGCAGTAACTGATTTTCAGTCATCAGTGTGAGTAGATCTCATTTTAACCACATGCATAAGTCCCATTTTAACAATATTCTTTAAAAAGCCCAATGAAAACCGTCCTTCCTTCCTTCCTTCCCTCCAAAAGACTGAAGTAGCAGCAGTAATATGAAGAGGTGAACACTTGGAGTGTGAAATAGGTGAACTACTGACCTTTATCCAAAACACAGTTGCATTTCTACTAGAAGAAATCGTGCATGACACAGGCAGGGCCTCTCCAATCTGTTTTGTGACTTCTCCACTAGGAGTAAGCTGCAAATCCAAATCTGGGATAGAAAGAACATTTGTAAAAAGTTAATCTCGGAAAGCCTGGCCCATTTCAGAGGCTTACCAAGAAAAGAAAATGTGACTAATTGCACTCATTAAATTCAAGATTTCATTTCTTCAATAAAATCTAAGTCAATTTTACAAGGAAGGGAGATGAGAGAATTATTCTAAAACAGGCATTGCAGAACATTCATATTTTTGCTGTAATTATAGGCTTAAAGGAAAAGCAAAAGCTCACTAATCGGTACACAAATGGATCCCTTTTTTTCACCTTGTTCTGCTGAAAGGATGACAGAGTAGGCACAAGAAGCTGAAGAAGTACTTCACATAACAGTATGTGCATTTCAGAAAGGGAAGCATCGAATGCTGTGGGGGTAGCTTACTATGGGCCAGGTAGAAGTGCATCTTCAGGGGAGGACTAGTGCAGGTGGGGACAGGTTATCCTAAATAGTAATTGTGGAGAGAAAGGCAGGTCAAGGGCTACCTTTCTTTTGTGTGATAAAACTAGAGGATTTTTATCCTCAGAATCTGAAGGGGATGAAGAAGGTCAAAGAGGGTGTGTAAGACAATGACTGACTGAAGGGATGGGAAGTCTAAATTACAGGGTTGGGGAAGTGCACATGAAGCCCTTTATTTGTTCTCATTTGTAACTTAAAATGCCACTTTTGTGTACCTCAAAAAAGAGTTCAAGCTCTGCCTGACATATTAAAGCTCCAGGGAAATTGCAGTCAGCAACAGCTGTGTTTGACACAAGGCAGGGTGAGAGCCACTAACAGAAACATCAGGAAACATTGCTCTGGATTCAGTATGAGTATTTTGTGGGCTGGTCATTTTTTAAAATTTTAATCCTACAGTGAAAGAAAAGCAGAGTTTGCCAATCTCTATTTTGCTTCTCCTCTGACTGCCTTGCTTGTAAGCCAAGTTGCCTGGTTCAATGGCTATCACAGATGTGTGAACACACAAACTAACACATGCAGTCAAAAGCACACATGACTTCACCTCAAATATAGTACTTGCTGGAAACGGAGAGGAAAGTCTCCTTTTGGCTTTTAAGCTCAGCTTAAAAAAGCTTGAGACAAAAATCAGAGTAGAGGAAAGTGAGTTGTCCTTAACAAAACAGTGAACTTCACTACTGGCTTCATTCAGTGGTTGCCCTGGGAACACCATTGTAATTAAATGTAGAAGTTCAGGGAACAACTAGGGTTCAGCCTGTACTACTGGTCTGCAGCATTATTATCTGTGTTACAAGCCCAACATCTTGTCTGAGAGGTCACAAGAACTGTACTTTCATCTGTGAATGAGTCAAAAATCTTGGTAAGATAAAAAGGCATCTTGTTTCTGTATTCCTATGGGGATTTCCTATCCTCCCTCCTGAAACCAGTAAATGGAATCCAACTATTCTGTGGCTTCTAGAAGAAAAAAAAAATAAAGAAATAAAGTAACAAGACTCCTCCAGTGAGCAGTATATAGATACAGATAGTGTATGGGATGTGCTTCTTGCTTTGTGTTACCCTTAAGCACATTCTACCAGGGCAGAAGGGTGGTGGAAGAAAAAGCTAGGATTTTTTTTTTTCCCATCAAGAATTTCCTTCTACATGTACTTAAACCTTTTGTTCTTGGAAGCAAGATATCACCTCAAACCCAAGAGATCACCATTCAGAAGGCATTACTCTCACATTTGCCATAGGAAGCAAAAATTCATGCAAGTTTTTGCCTTCATCTCAGGCAAGACTGACACTGAGCCCAGGGCAATTCTTCAGCCCGGTCTTTGCGTGGTGTAACTGAGACTACAATCCCTCCCACACCGTGGTCTTGGTTGCTATAGCAGCTCAGGAAAATGCACAGTGTATGAGATGAGCTACGTAACTCAGGGCAGTACTTGTATGACTTATGAGGCAAGACAGAATTAAGATACTGTTTAACATAGGTTCCCTTCTAGGAGCTCTACATGAAAAACTTGATTTAGCTGAATTTTCTGCCACTTTATCTGTAGGGTCCACAAAGAAATGTGGTGTAGTTACCTTTACCCCTCTACTTGGTAAATAATCTCTCTCTGGTACAGAAATATGAGGAGAAAATATTTCTTGCACATAGAAGAATGTCAAAATTAAATTTTTGTCTCCGCTGAAGGAAAAACTTTTCTGTGAGAATTTTCTGTACATTTCACGTTTGGCTTTGAAATGTTCTTCAGAAACAAGCTCCTCATCAGGCACCATTTTCAATATATGCTAGCTCTTAATGTGGTCTCATTTGAAGTCTTGCATTGATTTCAGTGCTGTCTTTGCATACCAAGTAGGGCAGGGAAGAGACAAACAGTGCATTCTGCACGTATTACCACATCATGTGAAGGAGGTATGGAATTAATGCAGGCAAGACTGGAGCACACATTTCAGTTTGGAAGCTGTGGCACATCTAGGACAGACTCCCAGCATTTAAAGGAGGCTTCTGATGGAATATTGTGCTACAATTGGGAAAACTATGCAGGCACTTGTTTGTTGTCTGAACTCCATAAATAAAGTAGGAGACAACCAGAAACTTCTCCTAGTATCTTGAGAACGGATTTTTTCCATGCATCATTCAAAAGTTGATTTCCCCTGTATTTCTAATGGCTTTACTGAAAGACAAGACAGGTCAAGGCTATAAAACTATCTATAGAGAAATACAAATGCTATACTCCTCAGCCCATTAATTTACTGGATGGTTTGTAGAACACATTCTAGCAGAAAGCAAAGCACCACAGAGACGAAGTTCCACAGATCTACTTACTCCACACTAGGTTTTATGTGCAGAAACAATTACAGAATCATAGAATGGTTGGGCTGGAAGAGACCTAAAAGATCATCTGCTTCCAACCCTCCCTGCCGTGGGCAGGAACACCAACACCAGACCAAGCTGCTGAAATCCCTACAGCAACAGATAATGAAATGGCACTGTGGGTTGAAAGAGTTGCTTCCTTATAGCTGAGGGAAGATATACCTGTCCCTACTGCTTGGTGCTTTCCTTGCCTCATTCAGGGCGTGCTTCTAACACCTCTGCAAGTGGCTGTAAACAGCTTTTGCCCTGGTCCCTTCCCTGCCAGTTTTGCTCATCTGACCCTGGGCAAACTCACTGAAGGAACAGAGCTGGCAGAGAATTTACAAGCTAGTGTAAAAAACCCCAATCCCACAACATCAATCCTGCTCTGTTGCTCCCTCTGTAGAGGGACAAATCATGCCAACCACGAGCACTCAGTGCTGCTGGACTTTAGACTGGAACCTGGCTGCACAGATCCTGCTCTGAAGGGCAAGGGCTCAGCTTGTACAGTTTGTCCTTTATATTCCATGGATAAGGCAGGGAATCTTTCAACCCCCCCCCCCCCCCAATTTCCTTCATAAATAATTTCCCCAAGCATTATGGGTAACTCAGGTGCTTTAATGTCAATTTTCAGCTTTCTGTAAGTCTCATAATTTACAATCAACTTAGCAAAAGGGTGCTTGGTGTTATCTACAAAAAAA
>WAAE01002127.1:0-30753 GCA_013400495.1 Nicator chloris
GGGGAAAAAAAAAAAGAACAGATGAAAGTAATTGGGATCACTCATGCTCAACAAATTTTATTTATAAATATGCAAAGCTGGTCAGTTTAAATTTCCATGGAAATTACTTATGAAAGACAGTGGCAATTATAGGCAGAGATACTGGACTAGAAAAAAACAAGGTTTCCTCATTTTTTCCAACTGCTATGTTTCAATCACATTTTAAAATGAGATAAATGGGCACAGAGACTGCCAAAACCCCTCATAGTGTTTTAAGTGCTGTTTGAAATGAAACTAACAAAGTAACTCTAGGGAAAACCAAACAGAATGGGATAATTCCCTTAAAATATTTTGCTAGAGACATTAATTTATAACAGAGGGTAACTGGCCCTAAAAGAAGCTTTATTATCATGACAACTACGAATGCTGTCTCTTGAAATCCATTATGACAGCATTAGGTCAGTGTTCTAATTCCTAGAGATGAACTTTAAAGAAAAAATAGATGACTAAGTGCAGTGAAACTAATTTCTTTCTTTTACATTTCCTCCTTGATATTTCTCCTTTTACAACAATTACCTGGTTTAGATATCCCTAACTGTGTGTTTTCCAGCATTGCTGTGAGATTGTGACCAGAGAGGCAGCTGGAAACAATGTCTTTAACAGTCTCATTCCAGGTTTGATCTTGCCAGCATGGCAAAGAACAGGATGTAAGATTGTAAATCTGCAGGAGGAAGGCTGCAAGTATCATTCAACACCAGGAAGACAGAAATAATTTTCTCCCTTTACTTTTTTCCCCTCTCTGCTTTGTATACCTTCATATTGGTGTCTTTAACAAAAAAATGATTCTGACAAGTGCAGCAACAGTAACCCATTCTGTCCACTAAAGCTTTTTGTGTTTCAGAGAAAGGGAAGAAAAAGCCTCTGCCAACAAGAGTATCTCAAATACCATAAAAATAGGTTTCTCTGATAAACAGTATTGCCATGTAAAGAGCTGGAACAGCTAAACCAATGAGAATTAGGAATGCTATTGAAAGGACAACCTTATTTTACACTCTATGCTTCAAAGCAGATTTAGATATGTTACTAAACATCATTTGCAAGGGGGGTAAGTCGAGGAAGTTGGCCTGATGAGTTAGACAAGCTACAACAATCTGGGTTAACCCTTAACAATAGTTTTAACAAGAGAGACATATTAGCAGCTTTTACACTCTCCTTTGTTTCTTATTGACAGTAATGCAATAAAGTCGATTCCAGCTCCCATCTGTAGGCATTTGTATTGGGTTTGTATGGCCAAGCTTTGGTAGCAGGGGAAGATTACAGGAGGGGCTTCTGTGAGAAGCAAACCCAGCACAGCATTATAGCTCATGGATTCATCACCATCTTTCAATTCAGTATCTCATCAGAAGGGACGCTGCAGCTGGAACACACAAAAATTATTAACATTGCTGGTCTGAAATTTCCACTGGGACAAACTCACCTCCAGTGACCATTTGGAGTGCAAAACTGCACTTCAGCATCATCTGATCTAAAGCTACCTAAGCAGTCCATAAATATTTCCTATTCTTGGCTGCATCGTGAGGAACACTGTCTGTGATTTTACAGCCTTGCTTTACTCTTCAAGTTCAAACACAGTGCAATGCCTAATGGACATTATCTCTGGAACAGCTACCTTCACATACTATCTTTTCATCAGTTGCTCTCAGATAAGTCCCACAGAGCTTAAATTTACACTCATCAATTGTTGTAGACCATTAAAATCTTTGGTCATTAACTTGTTGCCTCCAGAGATTGTATTGAACTGTTTTTCAAGTGCTGGAACTTACCCTCCAGGCCTGTAAAACCAGAAGCCCCTACTGAGGATAGAACACTGCCAGACAGTGAAGGTTTCAGCTGTTTAACTTACTGCCTCAGCTGACAGTGCTTGCCACTATGCATTCTGATTAGGTAAAGTGAGCAAGAAATCACAGCAAAATAACCTGGGTCAAGAATAAACCTTTCTCTTTTCTTTCCTTTATCAGAAAGAAAAGGTCTGAGCTCCGTGATAATGGGATTCTTCTGTTGTTTTTGGCTGTTACTTTCCCATTTTGTTATCAAGAAATTAGTCTTTAGTTTGAAAGTAGCTCTGGGAAGAATAAATATCTTCTGCTGGAACAACAAACATGAAGGAAAATAAAGAGACAAGCTTTTGGGCTCAAGAGTGCCTCATTGTTCATCAGATCTGAAAAGTGAAAAAAAAAAAAAAAAGAGTAAATGTCCCAAGTGAAATGAAATTATGTCAATCAAATAAATTACTTGATCAAAACCAGAAAGGTAAGATGATGTTAGCTCATATGAAGCAGAGGCAGAAAAGGGGTTTAGGGGGACGGGCTAGCTGGAAAACTGTGTAGGTCACTAAACCAATGTCTTTATTGAGTCAATTACTTTTAGCTGCAAGTAGAGCTAAGAATATTGGTCTGTGGGTTCATCTTTTGAAAGTAGTCTGTAGGACTCCTTAGGGGGTCAGCAATGAGCAGTCAGAAACAGAATGAAAAATATTGTCCTACTGTTAAGTGGCTATTTCCATCCTTTACAAATTGCCTGAGTGAGCTCAGTTTAGCACACAGCACTCATTTAATTGCACCCATCTTGCATTCACAAAGGCATTTGTTCCACCAAATGAAGTACACCACAGATTGGGTTGAACAAGTCTAGGACCTATAGATTTTAATGTTTTTGTTTTAGGGAGTCTTATTTGTAGTAACTGGGGAGGGTGTTTACATTGGTCTGGCACTGTTTAGTTCCATTTCAGATTTTGGGTATATGTGAGTTTATTTCTGAACATATGATTAGTAAGGCAGGGGATGGTTTAAAAATTATGAAAGGAGTCATCATCTGAAACTATGTAAGACAGAATCTGCTAACAGCGTTTTCAGTTTTTGATGAATTGCTCTCTAGTCTGGAATGAGTTGTTCTTCCCAAGGGTACGCAGTTTGCAGGGGTTTCTTGCACTTATATGGATAAAATTCTCTTTGGCAAACAAATGTCTTGTACTTTGTGTATCTTTTAAAGTCAAACTGGAAGTTGTTACTTTTGAATTATAAATTATTTACTTATAGTAGAGTATTATCCTGAGTGACTTAGGAAATTTTTAAAAAAATACTGATAAGGAGTTTTAAAAACAATAAAACATAGTTTTAGAGTGATTGAAACTCATTCGTTTAGGGAGATTCTGTAGAAAACACTGTGTATCTGTAAAACTTTGTTTCTGCTAGTAGAGAAACCAAGTTTCTGCTTGACAAAGTAGAGTTATTAGCAGGCTAATGAGGGACTATAACACAGTCTTTACACCTTACCAGATTCTAATAGCTTCCCAAATGTTCTCTGTGCATTAGCATTTAATAGGAAGAAGCAACTGGGTATTAATGGAAAATAAATCTGATAATCACAGAAAGGATCCTTTCAAATGATCATGGCAAACTGGGAGTGTTCAAAGGAAGTTAATGTTAATCTTAACACTTAGCTTAATCATGAGCAAAAATTGAAATTTGATAGAGGGAAAAATTTTAGTAGAATTAGTAAACAGAATTTTTTATACTCTTTATTTTCCAGTCTATTGAAATCTATGTATCCTACAATGAATATTTACAATTATCTGGGGTTTATACCTAAAAAGTCAACTAAGTCGAAAAATTATTAAATTAATCTTAGTGACTCTTATTACATGATCAAATGTGTATGAAACTACAGACAGGTTTTAAGAGTACTTGCTTTCATGTCATGGAACCTAAAAGTTCAACAAATCATACCTTACAAAAAAAACCAAACAAACAAACAAAGAAACAAACAAAAAAACCCACAAAACCAAACAATCCCCCAAGAAACCAAACCAAACCAAAAAAAGTATCAAAAATTAGAAAGTGGTGAATGATTTCNGGTATTGAGGTTATCTAGACTATGCAAAGACAGCCAGACACCCTCAAAGTGCATTCAGAGCAGAGAGCTGCCTGAGGGACAATTTACATGAGTGTTTCCAAACTGATCCGAGCTATACGTAGCTCTAGATATTTATCAAGGAAATAACATGGCTTCTAAATCTGTACCAAAAATAATTTAAAGCTTTTATACAACACTAGGATACTAACCAAATCTCACTAAAATCTCGAGAATGTGGGATATTTCATAAGTCTTGTGGTATTACAGGCAAAAAATGTTTCTCTTTGAGCTAATTAGTGCTCAGTTTTGGTTGAGGTCCTGAAGTCTGTGAACTTTGCACACAATGTGCTGCCCTTGCAAGACAAAAAAAATATTTCAATCCCGTGGAAAAAATGAGGATGTCAACAGTATATTTCTTGTTCTGAGCAGATATTTTCAAGTCAGAGAATATGAATTTCGTATCTGACACTCAAGTACTGTCTTAAACAGTAACACCTAAATATCAGTCTGTGATGTCCTGAAATGCAGATTAATAGAACTGCTCTTGGTAAACTTGGTAAAACCTACTGTTAAATATTTGTTTTCACTTTTTCCCCACCCTGGGCATAAAGGTATTTCCATTACAGAAAATATTTTCAACATTCAGAGGTTCATTAAGAATTAAACCAGCAATAGTTTTTTATTATTTTGCATAAATTGTGAGAAAATGCTAACATGAAAAATACTTTGCATTTAAGGTTCAAAATTTTATGATGTTCAGCTAGTATGAACTGATGTCACACAGTGCCACTGAAGCCCATAGATTATAGGTTCTCTTTAAAAGCCAGTCCCCTCTCAGGCACAGTGATTATCCTTTTCAAAGACTGCACATTACAGACCTCAGATATGAAACTGTTCTTCCCAATTTAATGCAGAACACTGTGTCACATGTGACGTTTGCCAGATGATAGTCCCACTTTGGGGTGAAAAAAGCCTCAAAACACGACTTCATATCTATAGTTTTCATTCAATTGTGTAACTGATCTGATGTGAATGAAAGCCTCCCTTTACTTACAAAGGAAGGATATTGACAGCTTTATGTGCAATTAGGCTCTCACACCAGTTCCTTTTGCATTTTCCTATGACTCCAGCCTGAAAGGAAACAAAATTTTTAGCATTTAATCTCTTCCAAGCAGCTATTTCTAGCCCCATCTGGAACCTAGTACTTTCTTTTTGAAAGGAGTTAGCAAGGATAAAAGCTTAAAGAAGACCAGGGCTCTGACAGTAACCCCATGGGTAAGTGACATGACAACGTACAGGGAAAATTTCACCATCAAGAGAGGTAGCTACATCCCATAAAATTCCTAGATGCCTTTTGGGTGTGGTCCATGGCTCACATTAACTTCTAAATTGCATTTGTGCATTATATTTAAGGCTTCTAGTCAGCATGGGTAAAAACCAGTTATGTCTTATAAACAGGGACCGCGCAATAGCCAGGCCCTGGTCCGACACAGCTGGGCTTACTAGTACACAGACATGGACACCAGATGACTCAGGACCTCTGCACGTACAGAAGAGTATGTGCTTTGCATCTCAAAATGCAATTTGTGCAACAGGAGGGTTTGGTGGAATGACATTTTCTTTGCTTGTTTTTGTTTGAATGCAAAGCCAAAAGGTGTAAGGTGCTCTCCGTTTATGTTTCTGTTAATGAGCTGAATGAGAATAGGCAGCACTTTTATCAGCTTGAAGGAGGACCCCAGGCTAGAAGGTGTTGCTTTCAGCCAGCAAGTACTTTAGAGGATGGCATTAGAATTCAGAATTACACTGAAAAATTGGAGAACTGGCCTAAAAATCTGAGATACAATCCAATAAAAACAAGGGCTAAACTGTACTACTAGGAAGAAAGAATCAACTGCACAAACATTGTGTGGAAAATGGCTGCAAATATTTTCTGTTTAGAAAAATATAAAGCAAATATAAAGTATACTATTCTTTCTAGGAAAAAGAAAACTTACTAATCTTAAAACTCTGGCTATTAATATGCAGATGCCTTTAAAAACTCCTGATATGTGGTTGTTTAAAGCTGTTGCTCTTGTGTCATTAATTATCAGTGGATGACAAGCTACTGTTGCCCTAGATAAAATGTAATTTTTGCCAGTGCTTGGGATTTAAAAGCAGCTTTAAAGTTCCCTGACTCAAACATTTAACCTGATTTATGGGTTGTGTTCAGAGAGCACTAAGGCTGTGTCTTACTATGGTGACTTGAAATTACTGCTAAAATTAAGTAAAAAATCAAATGTAACTACTAAACTAAACATATTTTGAAATATTAATTATGAATTTTATAGTGAAGGGAATAAACAATAATTTAATCTGTGACATAAAATAAATCCCAAAATGTATCCTTCCTGAAGGCATTTTCTAAATAAATGCTTGTTTTTAAGTCACAAAGGAACCAAAGTTGAAACCAATATTTACTGGGTTAGAAGTCATTTATTAAAACTTTTTTTTGCAGACACCTGTTAAAAATACATAAACATTTCTAAAGGTTGAATACACTGAGAGAAAATCAAAGTAGCCCAATGTGAAAGGGAAGAAAAAATCTTTATGTTTGGCCTGCAATGTCTGTTAATGAGATAATTGCTTAAGATCAATCACAGCTGCCAAGCCAATGTAAAACATATTTCAAGTTCATACAAAGTTCTAAAATTTCTGTCAACTTATTACCCAACCGCAAGAAATTGAGACATAAACAAAAAAATTATGCTTCCATAGACACCTTATTTATGACCCCTACACATTGCTTGTGTTCTTTTCAAGCAGAAGGTCCTCTGTGCAAGTTAACCTCTGTGCATTGCAGAACTTAAATATCATGTATCGTTCAATCCATGCAAAAATAAAGGGCCTGATAATGCTGACCTCTCTTTAGCAGACAGTCTCATCACTATAGCATAAGATAGGTCAGGAAGACCTTTTGGAAGTGCAAATATTATTACCTCTTCAGGAAATATTTAACCCTTTCAGTACCTCTTTACAATTTAAGAACTACAGGACCATGTACCAGTTTACTATTGTAGAGATAAAGTGGATTTTTTGCTTGTAAGTGGAAGAGATATCAGATACATAGAGTCCACAGAGAGATTATTATATTTAGAACATTGTAAGTTAAATCCTACTTCCCTTCAAAATATATAAAGAAAATAAAAGAAAGAATAAAAGAAAGAGTAAAAGAAAAAACAAATGCATTGACCTCTGGATTTTTTGTCTCATGACCTTTCTTTAATCTGAGTAACAGTGCTATCTCACAGAACACTCAGCTAGAGGATATGGACATGTGCATCCAGAGATGTGACTATTTAGTAAAAGAGACATTAATAACACTGAAGATGACTGTTCAAATATTCTGCTTAGTTTCTTTCACATTCAGCCTTTTTCCTGGCCAGAGCAATTTTAAGCAAGAGCAGGAAGGCAGTCACACTGAATTCTGGACTCAGAGAACTTTTGTTTTCCATTCAGAGTTCTACCTTTCCATCTTTGTCACCCAGGGTTGCTACTTTTCCATTTTTATCCAAACAGTCCAGCAATCATTAACCTTCATCTGGATTAGTAAACAACATACATCAAATCCTTCATACAAAATTTTTCCCAGGATCCTGCGTCATGTACCTTCCAAAATTCCCATCAGAGTAAGAGAAGGGACCATGGCCAAATGCCCACCCAACTTCTTTTGCTGAGTGTCCCATACCTCCCTAGCAGTCCTTAATTTCTTCTAACTTACAGTCTCAGTAAACACTCACACATATACATACAACTCTGCTGCTGAAAATCTGCCCTGTTGGGAGTTTACTTTGGTAAACCTGCACCTGCTTGGGCTTCCCACAGGATCACAGCCTCCTTTGGTTATTCATCAGCTCCAGAGTGGGATCCTCTACTCTGGACCTCCAGGGGAGGAGCCTTCTTCACTATGGTCTTTCCAGAATCCACAGGAGAATGTCTTCTCTGGTGTCTTCTCTTCCCCTTGTTCTTCACTGACCTTGGTGTACGCAGAGCTGTTTCTCTCACATATTTTCACTTTGCTTGCTCATGCCACACAGCATTTTTTTGCCCCCTTTTTCAATGCATTACCCCACAGGCACTACTGTTGGGTAGTAAAAAAACTACACGCCATTGCTGAAGGGCTTGGCCAGCACAGTGTTCATCTTGGAGCCAGCTGGCATTGGTTCCCTCAGACACAGGGAAAGCTTCTAGTTGTTTCCCACAGAAGCCACCCCTTGCTAGTCACCTTGCTGCCAAAACCTTGCCTTGCAAACCTATTGCCCTGCTACACAAATATGCTGAACCTGCAAATGTGGCAAGTGAACTTTTTCAGAACATCTCTCTCTGTTTAATTGTGGGGAGATCTGACTCAATGAGTTCAGAGGTTTTATTTTCACACCCACATAAGCTTTCCAATTTTTGTGACACAACTCCAACGTGTGCTTGTAGTGGCCTTCTGTCATTAGTCAGGCCTGATTATTGTCTCTAGCTCTTGAAGCTATGAAGCTACTGAAATCGCTGTGATTCTGAAGTGTAAAACGTATGAACTCAGCAACAAATGGACTCCGTCTCTACAAAGTTTTAACAAAAGAAGACTGACATGCCAGCAGGAAGAAGGCTCCTGTGTATGTATATATTTTTGTATATACTGTATTGCACATTGCTGAAATACTCCAGAAACAAAGTATATCAAGTCATACAGTCCCTTGAAGCAGAGACATGCCACAGAAGTGCACTGCAACCCCCTTTTATTATGCCTTATCCTTCTGTGGGCAAGGGGAAGAGGGAAAAAAAGGGTGTGAGGTTGTTTGGGTTTTTATAAAAACTTTTGATTCTGTCTCTCACAGTATCCTCTGGACAAAATGTCCAGCATGCAGCTAGACACATACAAAATCCAATGGGTAAATGGTTGCCTGAAGGACCAGGCTCAAGGACTTGTGGTGAATGGGGAAGCATCAGGGTGGAAATCAGTCACTAGTGGGGTTTTCCAGGGCTCAATATTAGGGCTACTTCTCTTCATTGTTTTTATCAATGACCTAGACAATGGAATGGAGCACATACTAAGTAGACTTCCCAACAATGCTTAATTAGAAGGGTGCATTGATTCCCTCAAGGTTAGAGAGGTCTTATAGGGACATCTTGATAGATGTCACAGGCTGTATGAACTCTAAAAGGACAAATTCCAGATTCAGTACCTGGGGTGGTGTAATCTGGGATACATGTATAGACTACGGGACAGAAGGCTGGAGTGCAGCCCTGCAGGAAAGGATCTGGGGATTTTGGTTGATAGCAAACTCAATATAAGTCAAAATAGCTCTGGTGATCAAAAGTGCCAACCATATCATGGGTGCATTAAGCACAGTATAGCTAGGTGAACAAAAGTATTGATTGTCCTATTAGTCTCAGCATTGGTGCAGCCTCACCTTGAATACAGTTTGTGGCTTCAATACATAAAAAGTATATAAAAACATTAGAATGTGTCCAAAGGAGGCTAACAAAGATAGGGGAAGAACTAGAGGGCTTGCCTTAGGGGAAGCAGATGAGGACACTAAGTTTGCTCATCTTAGAGAAAAGGTGACCGAAGGGTGACTTCCTCCACAACAGTGGAGTGGAGAAGAAGGTGCTGATGTCTTTGATTTGTGGTGGTGGGATGCAGCAGGGTGGCTGAACGCTGTGTCAGGTAAGGTCAGATTGGGTATTGGAAAGATATTCTTCATTGAGAGGGTTTTCAAGCAGTGGAACAAGCTCGTAAGAGGAGTTGTCATGGGCCCATGTCGGTGAGTATTCCAGAATGATTTGGACAACGCTTTTGTGACTTAATGTTTAGGCTGTCCTGTGTAGAGACAGGATTTGGTGAACCTTGTGGGTCCCTTCCAACTCAGGGTGTGCTGTTATTCTCTGATTCTGCTCTCCTCAGGCAATCATCAATAAATGTCTGATAAAGAAGAGTTAAGGTTATTTGCTCTCCTCCCTCAACATGTGGCAACACACGAATTGGAAGGGCCACTTTCTCTCTTTGAGGCATTGAATAAAAACCTGGTTTAGTGTTTATACACCCACACAGGACAGTTATAATTGCTGGGGAAAAATCAAAACAAGAGATCATAGGAAGCAACTACAAGACTGTGTTCTTAAGAAATAGACCCAATTTGAAACACTGTATCCAAACATCACCATCTGTGCTGTTTCCTCTGTGCCGCTTAGGAGAGAAATCCAAGAATTTTACAGGAACAACGTAGAGGTTCTGCTGGCAGCAGAGAGGTGATACTGCTGTATCCCAGCCTTGGCATATCAACAGGATAACACTGCCACATTTATGACGTTCGAGTAGGGGTATCTTGGAAGGTGTGGACGTGTAGGGGTGATGCCCACTGAACTGGAGACTCTGCTGTTCTGAAATGGCCATATCTGTTTCACCACATTGCTTCCAGCTCTCCTTGATGATACCACTTAGCCCTCAATCAAAAGACAGTGGAGAGAAAGAGGCACCACAGATCAACAATTGTAGCTGAAATATGTACCCCTTTATGGCATCCAAACCATGCTAATATGTGATAGGACTTAGAGCAAGAATCACTCCATGAACATAACAGGAAATCCAGTGACTAAACTCCACGGAGAGGAATCTGAGTCTACATTTAGCAACAATTCTGAGTGTTTTAAAATACAAGCACAAAGAAACACATGCACATATGCATATATAACTATCTATAAGTATAGAATCATAGAATGGTTTGGGTTGGAAGGGACCTCAAAGATCACCTAGTTCCAACCCCCTGCCTGAGGCAGGGATACCTTCTACTAGGCTTTGCTCAAAGCTCTGTCCAATCTGGCCTTAAATATTTCCAGGAATGGGGCATGCACAACTTCTCTGGCAGTCTGTGCCAGTGTCTCACCACCCTCAAAGCAAAGAATTTCTTCCTAATATTTAAACTAAACATATCTCTCAGTTTCAATTCCCTCATCTCCTGACACTACATGCTTTTGCAGAAGTAAACAGTCTTTCTCTATCTTTCTTGTGGGTTACCTTCAGGTGCTGGAAGGCTGCAATTAAGTCATCACAAAGACTTCTCTTTTTCAGGCTGAACAATTCCAATTACACATGTGATTTGATATCATATATGACAATAATAAAAATAATAATAATTTCAACATCTAGAGCTGGAATTTAATGAGAAAAACCATGCATAAGACCTTATCTGTGCCCTATGTTGTAACCTAAACTATTACAGCCAATTTGTGAACATATACTTTGTCAAGTTGCAGGCAGACACACAATCAAATAAGATTTAATTATCTGGATTTTTATAAAAACATTTGTTCTGAAATACTTATGTGCTCTGTGATGGTGCATACCATCTACATTTCACACAGCAGAAAAAGAAAATTCCTGTCAATTGAAAGAGTGAACTTGGGTCAATTAACAATAGGCAGCTTGAAGGATGGGAAATCCTTCTGGGCATGCATTTGTCTTTAAAAATATTTGCAATTTGTATTTAAGTGGTGACAAGTTATGCACGGATGAAAGAGCAAAACACCCCTCTCCTGCTCAGTGACACATAGGAAGATCACATGCACATTCCACAAAGACAGTGCATGTCCATGCACTTAAAGCCTGGCCTCTCACCTGTCCCGAAATACAATACTGTCTCCAGAGAAGATGGGGAGGAAAGGCACTTGAGTTGTTTTATTTTTCTCCTATGTCTATAATGCTTCTCTCTGCAGAACTGCAGCTGGCCACTGTTACTAAGATTAAGAACACAGCCTCCAAGAAATAAAAGGATTAAATTGAATGCTTCTGACGTTTAATCCATGCATGGTTTGCAACACTCAAGTTTTCTATCACACACAATGCACTCACCTACGGTCACACACCCCCATCAGCAGTGGATAATCCTTTCAAACAGTCCATGCTACAGCACAGTCATGGAGAAAATGAACCATGCTTTCAGAAACACAGCAGGATTCCCACTCAGAGCCTGCTGACCTTTGCCCAGGTTTCAGTGACATGCTGTTGATCATGTGACTTTTAAAGGCTAATTTGTCATCACAAGGAAGATCACGCTGCTGCCCGTAAATGTACAGGCTTGGAAATGCTGCTCTGCTTACACTTGAATCCTTTACAAGCAGCTTGTGTTAAGCATTTAAGGGGTTTTGCTATCATATATTAACTTATTTTATTCTTCTCTATCAGAAGAATATGCTACCAGTGAAATTAAGAAGCTGCTCAAAGTGAAAAATAGCTTACGACCTATGTGATCTGCTATTTTCATCTGACTTTCCTTTTACTCTTTGCTTTCAGAAATAGACTGATCTATGTGCATCATGGAAGATTCAAAATCATGTTTAGTTACAGTAGTGGATTTAAAATTTCCTACATAAGGCTGGACTAAAATGAGGCTTTAGGGGGTGGGGTTTGCTGGTTTTGTTTTGGGGTTTTTTTGTTGTTATTTCTCTTTTCTATTATCACAATCCCAGGAAAATTCAGTAAGCAACACAAGCTAACAGACTGCATTATTGTGTACAAAAGGCTAGCACGCATTTTATTCCTTGTTTTGAAGGATACCAACTTGTGATATTTGGAGCACTCCCTCTCTGTAATATGTGATCTCTATTAAAAATGTTGTGTTGTCATAAACATGGCACCTGTCAGATGGCCCCTAGTCATTCAGTGGTATTTTACATATGGCTGCATAAAAATGTGGCACAACTTTTCGTAAAATTATGTGAAAACAGGCACAGAAATGCAGAGAAAATGCAGCCAAAACCTTATTGAACTGTGTGTTTTAAAAAATATTAGCTGACAATATCAACATTTATCAGCTCCATAGTGAATCCAACCCTGTGCAGATGTTCAACTGCCTGGATATTTGATTCTCACAGCTACAGGAGAGATGTTTTTGTTTCATGGAGAATTTTGCTGTTTTCCCTCTTGAAGATCTTGATACATCTCATTATATATACACTTCGTAAGTGGTAGTTTTCTGCTTCCTAAGGAAGCTAAACGGCCTGATGGACTGAGTGTGAGGTCAAAAGCCAGAGCTCCCAAGCTCTAATATTGGCTCTGACACCAACTCAGTATGTGGTTTTGTGTTCAACAGATGCCATTTTCCCTAAATGAAGGCAGTATGTTTTAAGAACCACAAAGAGAGCAGCAAGGGATAATTATTATTTTACTGTGTTTTGAAAACACAGGGCAGCCAAACTATCCACCAAGCAAGGCATGAGCTGCTGAGGTTTTCAGAGTTTTCCTCTCATTACTATGAGACAGACTTCGCTGGAGACTGTGCCATCAGCAGAAGAAAAACCAGTTGCCAAGGGAAGAGGCATGTACGAACTGTAGGCTGAGGGCCAGACTGAGGAAAGCTGTTTTCTTTTCTAATCAGGGTGGAGACAACGGGTAATTGCAGCAGTCAGAGGGGAGAGCTGCCCAGGAGGCTGTGCCTCACCACTGCCTCATTCAGCACTGTCTCCAGCTGGCAGCTGAGAGCTACCCAGGGACAGCAGGCAATTCTGGCCCAGCAGGCAGGCCAGGATGGGGCAGGAGCCAGGAGGGAGCCAGTGTGAGCAGGAGGCTGCAGCTGGGTGACCCCCACTGAAGTGTAGAGCATCGCCCACAAAGACTGCCACGGGCAGCCTGGCATCAGCACGGCCAGGAACAGCTCGAGGCAGCTTTGCCAGCTGCCGTACGGACATCTGCTCCTCGCTCCCGCCAGCGCCGGGAAGGTGCCAGTCTGTATGAAGAGCTGGCTTATCCGCCCAAAATCCGCAGATTGGTTTGGATCTGTGTCAGGGTCAGACCAAGCCTGCACTCAGCCCCTTTTGGTTTGCTCCTCTCTTCTTGCTGGGACAGTCAGTACTCAGCAAGCTTTGCCTGTACTGGATAAACACATTCCACACCACTCATAAGCTCCCAGGCATGATGTGTGTTGTTAGTACTTTCTCCAAGGTGAGTGGTAGATGTGGTGTTTGGGAACATGAGTAGGGACATGGTCTAGTGGTGGATTTGGCAGTATTAGGTTAATGGTTGGACTCAAAGATTGCAGAGGCCTATTCCAATGTTAATGATTCTATAACTCAAGGTGGCCAGGTAGGGGTAGAATCCAGGTACCAGCAGGTGAATTGTCATTTACAGTGTGACCCTCAGGCTTCTGCTGCATGGCCAGATGGGCAGGCATTTTGGGAGTAGGGGGGATATTCTTTCAGTCACAAGTAGAGATATAGTTGAAGTTTATCTGCACCAGAGGTGGTTTGTAAAGATTTCACAAATTAATGAAAAGCAGCAATAGCAAAAGCAGACTTTTCTGGACACAGCTGTAAATGTTGGATCCTCTGAGCCCATTAATGAGATCCTAGGGCTTAGTCCCTAGTCCTCAGGACTGATGATTTAGTCTAGCCAGCTTTGTGGGAATGCTTTTCTATGACATTTCCAATTAAAAGCCATGAAAAAAACAATGTTGGGTTTCTCTCCCTCCCTGCAGCGTTTCCCAATCAGAAACACTCAAACTATTTCACTATCTGGGTATGTGTTTGGAACCCAATGCAGAAAAACACCTATCAAAAGCACTGAAAAATAGCAGGAGGCTACAGTATTAACTTTAAAAGGTATTAGAAATCAATCAGGACTTCAGCAGGGCCTGAGGGGCAGACTGATGTAATGGAAGGCAGTCTATTAAATATAAAAGTCAATTAAGCAACAAATTCAGAGCTCCTGTCCTCCACCACAAAAAATTAAGGCAAAAGAGGCGATGGCAGCTAAGACTCTTGTCAAAGTCTCATAACCTGAGGGTTTGTCTCTAACAATTGTGGTCACACAGATCCAAGGAAAGGATAATTACACAGGCATTTGTAGGAACTTTCAGAAAATAGTGAAGGTATCTACCATCAGATTAGGCATCCACGTCTGGTGTTTGGGTGTCACTGCCTCAGTGCTATTTGGAGATGACTTTAATAACTCTTTTAAAGTGCAATGCCACTGATTATGGGGAAAAAACTCCAACAACAACAGCAAAAAAAACCAAAGCACCCCCCAACCCCAAACATTTACTAACACCAAAGAAAAGTTTAGGGAAGAATTACATCTCAACTGCTCCTTAAGCACTAACAGTATACTAATACTCCCTTCTCATGGAGATCACCTCTTATGAGAACTTAAAATTGTGCTAGATATGTGTAAAAATGTACATATATCAGGTCATAATGACTTCCTAAATGATTCCCTAAATCTTTACACTCATGCAAAATGGATGGGAAAAATTTCTTCCTTCATTCTTTGTCAGAAAAGCTTAATTCCAGCAGCCAGCATAAGCAGAAGAAATCCATGTGACAAAAGGCAGAGGTCAAATGAATAAAGGGCCTGTTTCTAGTTGCAGTCCCCTGATAGTTATACAATACTGTTAAAATTCTGGGATAGATGAAACTTAGATTTAGAAATGTCATTCAATTCAAGCTGAACAGAACAGTTAAAAACACAGAAAGGGCTGCTGATTTGTTTTTGTTTTTGTTTTTTTAGAAATTCGAAGGCAAAAATTCTTTATTTAGAAAACTATGACATAATTTTAAGAAAGAAACATAGATTTTTCCCTCTTAAAATTTCATGATTTTTTCTTACTCACTTCTTTTCACCTTTTCTGCCACTTATACTCCACTTGTACACCTAGAAACAAGGTACAACATAGTATATAGTAATGCTCTGGCCTCTGAAGAGGAGGGTTTAAATTGCCTTTAAAAGGATTCCAATGCAAAATATGTAAAATTATATTCTTGTTCCCTCCTGTTTGATAGTACCAGTTCTGTCAAGAGCCATTACTCCAAAGAGCTGACTGAGTGCAGATTTAGAGGAAGGAGTATTAGCACTGCAGGGAAGCCTGAATGTTGGGTTCAGACTAATCGGTGAGTAACTTTATGGAGTCATGAAAGTCACCAATTTCATCTATCTGTTAAAAATACAGCAAATTCTGAGAACAGTGGAAAAAAGCTCATCACTGCATCTGGTCCTATTGTGCAAGATTTTACACTGTTAGGACCGCCTATGGTTAGGGGAGAAGAGGAGCCTAAAAGCGCCTGAGAAGAGTTTCCATGGAACAGGCAGGGGTGAGAGAGAAAAAACATTTACAGCTCACTATTGCCCTCTGGTGTAAGCCGTGCTGGCCTTTGTGCTGCTTCCGAGTACCGAAGGGGAAAAATTCCGAAGTACAACTCTTTGTTTTAAATGAAAAGAGAGCAGCTCCTTCCACGGATATGGCGTGTTATACCATTTCAAATTAACGTCGAGAGAACCTGGTGTAGGGAAGGAGAGGGGGGAGTTTGGAAAAGTGATGATAATATGCCATACCTTCTCCCCCTGGAATTTTGGGAGAAAATATATTCTCCTTGGAAAACATTTGTTTCACAGACCTTCTGTCTTCTAATTTAGTTGCATCATATGGCATCAAATAAATTGTTTCCTGATTGTTATAAGGAAAGAAAGGACAGCAGAAGACATTAATTCCAGCTTGATTTAGAGAATAAGGAAAGAGCTTTTATTTTAAAGAAAATAATGTGCTCCTGGCCATTTGTTATATATGTTTGAGTTGAGCGTTTGCTTTTCTTTTCACTTAAGGTTGTCTAAAAGTATTTAAAGAATGTTTTCTAGATACCAAGATATGTAAAAGACTGGAATGATAAATCAGATAGAATATTTTTTCAGAACCATGTTCCCAAAATCTTTATAACCAGGGAAGCAATACAGCTGTAAGCATAATAAATTTAAATTTTAACATATAAAAGTATGTATAAAGAAGTAATAAAAATACTAATGCAATCTCCTACAAAAATCTCACGATTAGTCCAACCTAGAATGAGAGACAGAGGTTGGAAATAATTGGTACATTTATGATAGGATGGAAAAACATACTCAGAAAAAAAGACATTTCCCTTGCTAAGGGCTTGATTGTGCCCGGTCTGTATTTAATGTTAAATATAATCTACTGTGGTTGTACCAATAAAGGAGACCTGCAGATCCGTTTCTATGAATTACTGCTGGTTCCCCCTGCAGCAAAGTGCTCTGCTTTCCCTGCCAATATTAATACTTTCATTTTTCTGCTTAGTCAATGCTAAGTTGTCCAGAGCAGGGAGTAGGATTTATCAGTTCATTCATAACTATTTGCAACAGGGTTAGGCACATTATCAGTGTTGTCAGTGAAAACATTTAAGTACTAGAAAGTGTGATTTACCTTACTTTTAAAGGAATCTTGAAGAATCAAACCCTGCAAAGGCCTGTGCCTGAGCCTAAGGTGATGAACCCATATGTAGCCTTTTACATTGAAAGGCTCTAAGGTCAAACAAGATGATCCCTGACCCTGGTATCCAAATATCAAGAACATGTTGAAGTTTCATTGACTTCAGAGCAAAGAAATTTGGGAAGTAAGCTGCTTCCCTCTTTGCCTTGCACTTCTGCACCACTACAAAGTTCAGGCTTACTTTTTACCTCCAACTTTACTGCTTGTGGTGGTATAACCCCAGCTAGCAGCCAAGTCCCACACAGCTGCTCACTCACTTCCCCACAGACAGATTGGGGAGAGAACGGGATGGGTAAAAGCCAGAGAATTCAGGAGCTGAGATGAAGACAGTTTAACAGGAAGAGCAAAAGCCACCCACACAAGCAAAACAAAACAAGGAGTTAATTCCCTGCTTCCCATGGGCAGGCAGTGTTCAGCTATCTCCAGGACAGCAGGGCCCCACTACACGCCATGGTGATTTGGGAAGACGAACTCCATCACTTCAAATGTCCCCCCTCTTCCTCCTTCATCTCCCCACTTCGAATACTGAGCAGATGTCATAGGGTCTGGAATATCCCTTTGGTCAGTTGGGGTGACCTACCCTGACCATGTCTTCTGCAAGCCTCCCTCACACCTGCAACTTCCTCTCCAGCCTGGCAGTATGGAAAGCAGAAAAGGCCTTGGTTCTGTGCCAACCCTGCTCAGCAATAACGAAAAACATCTCTATTTTATCAACCCTGTGTTCAGCACAAATTCAAAATGTAGCCCCACACCAGCCACTGTGAAGAAAATTAACTCTACTCCAGCTGAACTCAGCTCAGTTATCCAAACTTCCTACTACAGTGCAGCTGGCCACAGCCAATTTCTGGAATCTGTTTAATCAGAGTCACTTAGGCACTGCGATGACACTTAGTCTTCATTCTTTCAAATATTCTATTGTTAGCATAAATCAAGAGCAAAAGAACATTTGAAACCCCGAGGACTGCATATTGAATGTCAGACCTGTGTGATTTGATGAACTGGGATGAAAGAAATCCCTCAAATGCTAGAGTTTATCATGGGGCAACTGACAATGTCTTAGCTTAAGCACTGCTGGCATGGCATTATCATACTGACATCAATTGCCACAGCAGATAATGTATGTGACTTTGACAAGTTCATTCTTTCAGAGAATCTGACTTGATAATTGTTATTTTACAAGGACTAACCTGTAGATGAGATTAAAAATTAAGCAGACATGCTTTGCTCTCCCATGCTCAGCAGAGAGTATCCCAAAGTACGTTCGAGAATCACAGTGAATAGCATATGCAGACATTAATTTATTCATTACTTGAATCCAGGAATAACAGTTTTATTCTGATCCTGATCTCATTTTCCTGTTCTCCAGTAGTGTGAGATAACTATATTTACAAAGCAGCTACATTACTGCTTGCAAACAACTGCACTTTTACTGTCTGCATATTTCCATTGTCTATGGAAAGATGAGCTATGCTGGTGCTTAATGGAAAAACAGAGAGTCAGACTCAACAACTATTTATATAACCATGGTTTTAGATTTGAAGTAGTTGCCAGATAAAAAATATTGCTTTGTCTGAACTATACCGTGGAAAAAAATCACAAGAAATCAAAAGGTCTGTGCCAAACAATAAGAAAGAAATTTAACATAAGAAACCATATATACTGGACCAGGATTTGGACCCCAATATTCAGTTACCCTTTTGTAATCATGTAGCAACCCTTGATGTGCCAGCAGAGATGAGGGGTATACTAAGTTATATTCACAGAAAAACAAAGTTTACCTGAAAAGCTCTAATCTAATTAGAATGCAAAAAAATACACGAACTAAAACAAAAATGTTTTTCCAAATACTCTGTCCAACAGTTTTCTTCTCACTAGCAAGGTTTTCCCTCCAGAAGAAGGTGAACAGTTCCAAACTGTGTCAGGAGAATCTATCCTAGGTCATTCTAGCTTTTGAGTCTCACCCAGGGATTGTCTGTAATGTACCGGTTGGTACAGGCTTAAGTCATTCCAGCAGTCTGGTAGCAGCTTATAAGACATGGAGAACAGAGTGGCAGCACTGAGAAACACCCTGTGAATTCACACCTTGTGATAAAGCATTGATAGGGACTTCCCAGAAAACCTGGTTTTTGTCAGACTGTTCCCAGGGAAATCATGTTCCCTGTCTTTTGAGTTCAGACTCAGGTGAAATAGGGAATGGCAGTGTGAAACTTGACTTGAAGCAAAAAAAAAACGAACCCCAAACCCAAACCACCAAACAACCAGTTTCATGTATTGCTAACCTTGCTGGTTTTTACACAGCAAGAAAATTTGAAAACAACATGTTTTATTTGCTTTGTTAGTGGGGGGAGAGAAGGGTTGCTCTCTGCAGTAAAACTAAATTTAGAATTTTCAAATATATCACAAATCATAAATTCCATGGCTTTCAACTGACTGCTTACAACAAAAGTAAAATCTTGAGCAGTGAAACAACTGCAGCAGGGAACTCATTCAAAGGCAAAAAACATGCTACCTGACCCAAGAAGAGAATAGTGTTCTGATACTTGATGAAAATAAGAAGCTGAGAGAAGGAAGGAAATTTCAAGGTGATCCAGAGACAAACATTGTTTATATTCAATTAAATTTCGAAGCTGAAATCCCAACCGAATTGTTTTCCATCTACGGTGTGTTTTATGCCATGGTGCCATATGCTACAGTTTGGAGTACTGTCTCCCTCAGTCGCCTTTTAATTGGCCTGACCTATGGGAAAGATGGCAAGAAACCAAACTAATTATATCAATTCACCTCCTGCTCTATAAAGTCTGCTATAGAATGACATGTCAGATGAAAAAATAACAACAGCAGAAATGCAATTACAGTTTCTTAACATATTTCTACATGCTGGACCTTGTTTGCTGAAGTACCACCTTACAGATTTCTAAGGATTTTCTTGACAAATTAAGCAGATTCAGATCTCAAAGTACAAAAGTCATTTTTTTGTGAGGAAAACATCAAAAACAACTCGTAGCATTTATTCTCCATGGAACTCTTTTTAAAGTAATTAGCACTACTTGCAAAAGGAGCAGCCCCCAATCCAGAACAATTAGCTCATTTTCAATTAAAAATAGATTCAGTATTTTTATGCCTTCCACTCAGCATATATCAGTGTTATTCTCCATTTAGACTGCTTTAAATTTAAATATTATTTCTAAACTGAGAAACTGGAAGGTAATGTAAAAAAAAAGTGAAGTAGATCTCAGATATATAAGAAAGTCTTATTCAAAGCCACAATTGCATACACAATTGGCCCCATGTCAGCAAAATAAGCAACTGATTTCAACTAATGCCATATCCATTTTACAGAGTGATGTTTGAAATTATGAACAATGGAAAGCTTGTAAATGCTGTCCCTGGTACATTTTGTACCCAGTGTGGAGTGCATTAGATACAAATGGGTAGTGTTTTAATGATTGCTTACACTGAAATGGTAAAGTGTGATTTACATGCTTTTGACCACCTGAAGGATAGTAGTTCCCACTCTCTGTTAGGCCAGTATCTCTCTCTTGTTTCATTGACATTGGAAGATGTCAACATCATTGACTTAACCATCAGTGACTTCAGATTGGTGAAATGAGCACAATTTTAAATTCTAAAGATTTAATCCTAAAGATTGAATCATTGGAATAGATTTCTGAGAGATGTAATCGATACTTTTGACAAACAGCATACATAAATATTTGTTTATTTGTCACATCCCATCCATATATTGGTTTACAAGTATGAATGTGCACCCTCAGTATGTATTCAAGTACATGTCTACTTTCCAACAGACTTTAGAATACGTTTCTGAGTGTCTTGGTTTTGTAGATAAGAGAAAAGCCTACAAACAAACCTACCTAAACAAAGGAGTTCACAGAATAACTATAGAGGCTTAGTGAAACCGCTGGGAAAGAATTAATTAACCATCTCCACTAAACAGTTCAACTTAAAGTCAGAAAAACCCATGCATATCTCTTTAATTTTGACAACAGAAAAAAGCAGCTATTTAATAATCAAAGTCAAAATAGTCTCAACTATGGAAAGGGTATGTCAACAACAATACTGTGCAGAAACACTATGAGTGTCTTCCATGTGGTTTTCTGGAAATCCCAGCATTTTCATTTCCAGAAATGCAGAACGCTAACAGTTTTCAGCACTTCACAGGATTTGAACACAGGGCCCAGTCTCAAACTGAGCTCATATATCTACTTGGCTAGTTTAGTTTTAAACTTAAGTTATCAAATTTTCTTCCTGATACATTGCTTGCCAAACTCAATATGAATCTTACCACAGGTTGCAATGACACTGTGTTACACTACTCCTTATTTTAAGCTGTATATTCCAGGGTTTTGGCACAGCTGATCTCTGATAACTGGACAGAGATGATTCAGGCAAATCAATCACAAAATGGTCCTGTATTGTTACACTTCTGTAGGGGAAAATGTTGAGAAAAATTGCTGTTATCAATAAATCATAAGGGGCTTATATCTATTTTTTTTCTCTTTAGGCAGTATTTTACTCCTAAAGCAATTACAGAAAATGGGTTTATCTGAAAAAGTAAAAATAACTTTATAATTGAGTAAACAGATACATTCTGTGAGAAGTATTTATCTTACTCTTCACTCTCTGAGAACACCTAGTATGGGTTCTGGAGAGATAGCCTGCACTCTGAAGACATTAATCTATAAGGTGCTCACCTGAGGCACAATTCTTGTCTGAAAACTTCTTCTGTGTTGTCCTTTGAGCATCCTGCATAGTAAACTATTCTCACCCCCAACCCTGATAAAGAAGATACAGGAGCTTTAGTTGACTATCGTCACTACTGGGTTTTTTTTAAGTAATAGAGTCAAAGAATTTTTTTTTGTAAATTTTTAAAAACTCAGCTCAGCCATGACTGACTGGGCTTAAATCAACACCTATTTGCTATTTTGCAGCTCATCTAGAGTGATAACCATCTTAGGGCAAGATCACAACAAGCTGCTGCTGAAGACCTTTATGATACCACAGACCTGACACTGGTGGAGCAAGAGAGAGTAAACTTCTAAAGAACAAACAAGTTGTTTCCATGTAAGGACTTTCAGCAATTCAACATGCTCTAGTAATTCAATCACAAGCTGTTACGTTATGTGCAAGAGTCCCTGGGTGAAATGGTGTAGTTTGGGTTATGAAGCAGTTCAGCCAGGATGATCATAATTGTTCCCTGCAGCTTTTAGATGTATTAACAACAACAAAACCAGAAAAAGTAAATAAACAGCTGAAACTGCCATATGTGTGGGGAGGCTGAATTGTTCCCAAATCTTGTGTCTCCTTTTATTTTCCTCAAGGGTTGCTCTTGACCTGAGATTACATCTTCTTTGACAGAGCTGATATGATCTGACCAATCAATTATTGTGCTCTTTTCCTAAAACAAATAAACAAATAAATCATAGAGATTCCATACTTTTTAAAGTGAATTTCAGAAAAATTAGTGGAAACAACAAATGGTCTGAACTTGAATGTGAATTAAGAATTTTCATATTTCTTTAGATTACAAAATCTCCTTCCATTCATACACAACAGCTCTTTAAAAAATCAAGAACTGACCATAGAGGAGCCACCCATTGAAAGCTGTTTCACTGACCTGTCAAGGTATTAAGGCCCTTGAGACCAGTGTACATACAACAAGATGGAGACAGCCTATTTTCATATAAAAAGTTCAATTTTTTGGTCTGCAATGTAAAAAGTAGAAGGGAAGTACATGATGTTAAGGGAACGGCAATCTTCAAAATACTATAGCTTGCCAAATTTTGATTTCCAATGTGAAATTATTCTTTCCTTTTAGATTTTAAAATAATTAATAAACCTGAGATTTTCCCATTACAAGCGGATGCTGAGTGCAAAACCAAGCAGCACAATAGTAAAATTGTTATAACGAAATTCAGAAGATGTCTCCTGCCTCACCATGGTCTGCCTCGTAGGCTGCGGGGGAATTTCTGCTTTGGCACCTCCCCCTCCTTATTCACTGACCTCAGTGCCTGCAGAGCTGTTTCTCCCACATTTTCTCATTCTCGTCCTGTAGTTACTGCAGGGTTTACCCCTTCTTAAATTTTACCACAGAGGTGCCCTCAACATTACTTATCAGCTGAGTTTTGGCCAGCACCAGGTCTGGTTTGGACCCAGCTGGGACTGGCTGTGACTGCTCACAGATGCCACACCTGCAGCCCACACCACCCCCCACACCACTGCCAAAACATTGCCATGCAAATCTGCCAAGCAGAAACCTAAACTAAGAAACGGCTTACCCAAAGTCACAAATTACATCTTTGGCTGGGGGAAAAAAAAATAATTAAAAAAACAGCTGTCCAAAATTCTAGTCCACCAGTGCAGAATCCTAACCTGATTTTATGTAGCTGCATTAAGGATAGCAGGGCACAAAGTCTTTCATCAGTTTTGTTCACATCAAAGACATAGTACAGGATAGTTCATTGCTTCCCTAATGCTAATTCTAAATGGAAATAAAACAATAGCTAAATAAATTCTGTGAGTTAGAATTTCTCCCTAACCCCCTAGAATGTTTAAAAGACTGACATTCTCTTTTCTTTTTCTTTTTTGGTTTTTTTTTTTAGGCTGGAGAGGCTTCCAGGCCTGTATACCTTCATGCTGCCTTTTACAAAACAAGCTTTTTATTTAGAGATGTATAGTATTAGAGATCTTAAACCCACTTGCAAAATCAGATTGAAAAAAAATTTTACATCAGAGAGAAAAAGGGTTTTCATGAAAAAAAGAATAATTAAGGCCAGCATGTGTGTATTAATGCACATTTGCAAATAGTGACACTACTAAGCTGTAATTAAAATAATCTTAGAAAGTAAAATCTTATCCTAATAGATAGTAACCAGTAACCATTGCTCATAGTGAGAGGAGAAAGATAAAATATGGGATAAGTAGGGAGGTAGTGCTGTGTAAAAGATCCACTATATTTACACTGAATCATATTTTCCATTTCTTCTTTCATCCAATAGTGTGTATACTAAAAGATGGTTGCCACTGAAATTTGATGTTCCAGTGAGTATGAGCAAACATAGAATGTGATCTGGAGCATCGTTTGTATTGGCAAAATTCTCAGCTGGAGTCCCACAGAACTACAAGATATTAAATAGATTTATTGCCTATCAGTTTTATACCAGAGGGAGAATATCTGCTTCTCACAGTGAAGAGATGCATTATAAAAAAAGTAACTGTGATACGACGAAATCATCATTCAGCCAAGCTAAAATAAATGATAAATTCCCTCTGTGGATGATTTTTATCTGGCTGCACCTGACAGGAAAAGTTTTTGCAGGCTGATATACCCACAGATTTTAAAAGGAGATTAACTCTAAACAACATTTCCTGGTACCAGTTTAACCCTCTCCTTCCTCTTCCCAGTTTTCCCAAGCCATTGACTTAAACAGAGACTTTTCTTGAGCTTATAGGCAACTCAAAATATAAGTCAGGCAAAACATAGAGAACATAAATTTCAATTACCATTTCACACCTCTAGGAAAGTAGAGGTGACTAGAAATTCTGTCTCTGCTAGAATTTTCTGCCACTTTCTGGAGATTCACAGCTTTCAATAAAATTTGAAGGACTAAAACGATTCTGATGTCCTACAGCACGTGAAAAATATGATTCTGCATCATAATTCTGCAAGCAACAGAGACTAAGGGAAAGGCCCTTATACACTCTGTGCTAACATAAAATCCAAGCTCAAAAAATAGATCTCTGATTTTACAAGTGAAATATAAAGGACATCCTCTATTAAACAAGCATTTACTGCATAGTAAAGGTATTACATTATGTCATAATAAAGCATTCAATAATTCAGCCCACTTTTGTTTTGCCAGGGTCTATAAATCAGGAATTATAGGAGATAGAAGCACACCAATAGCAGATATAAATATCTTTTTAAGTTCCATAGATTAAAGAGGAAAGCCACAGATCAACAGTAAATCTGAAGTAGTCCCATCCTCTTAATATAAAACTGGTGCGAAATGCTTATTCTTACTCAAGAAAAAGGTTTTATACTTTTTTATCAATGCAAATAACCAAAGAGTAGAGTAGAGGCAGAGTAGCAGGCATTGCTTTAGTATTCTGAGATCGTTGAGTATATTTTTTCATTCTGTACTCCCTAATATATTTTTTTTCATGTGTGTCTCTTGGCTGCACATCTTCTCTCCCTTCTTTATCTTTTCTACTTTCTTTGTTCTTTTTGTATACAGACATTTACCTATGCCTAATGGATTTTAGAGTGGGAGGTGGAGTACACTTCTCCATACAAATTCATTTGCCAATATTGAAATTCACATCCCTTGCCTTTCCTGAAACGTGTTTCTTCTGAGAGCTGAAATTAATTTCTACTGTGAGCACAAGGCTGTTGTTTATAAGGGATTGCTGCCCCGCCTCCTGGGAGCTGTTGTCTGTGACAGTGAGCATTAGGCTTTGAGCAATTGTACTATGGGTTCCAGTGAAACTGTGCTCAATTCTTGCTCTGAAGTCCTCAGGGTAGGAAAATGTAGAGGCAATTAGATCTTTCTATAACAGATAAAATATCTTGTAAATAATGAAAAGAACCTGTCCTGTTCTGGTCAATATGTGCAGCCAGAGATCACCTCCAAAATAAACCAAACACACCGTCTACACAAAAGCAAACAAACAAACAAAACCAACCCACCAAAAACCAGTGAAAGAGCTACATTTTACTCGGGGTGACTCCTGGAGTTCGAGGGCAGATCTAGTACTCCATGTGTGGGGGTGATAGACTGAACATGAAGGAAACAAAATTGTGTCTTTGTGTATTTCTTTCTTCATGCTTTTTCTTTTGAATGGAATAAGTTCATTAATTTCATTGGGAACTTTATGTGTGTTTTGATTAATAGAATTATTTCCCCTGCCAGGATAAGGTGCCCCTACAATCAGGAATAATAAACCTTACTGATGCGATTTGAAACATTTTAAACTATGTTCTAGTTCAATTCTTCTCCTCCTTTCTTTCTCCATTATTATTTTTTCTTTGGCCAATCCATCTAAATATTCAACATCTGGGTTCATCTGGAATTGTGTTACGTGGTGGGGACAAAGGGAATGCTAGGGCTTCAGTCTTGCAATTAATTCTGTGCAGATAGAAAAAAAACAGGTTTAATGATTTAAGCATTGTCTCTGATTTAGACCCAAAAGAGGCCCAAAAAGTGACAAGATATAGTGTTGCTTGTCCTGCATATTGAAACAACTAGGTATCTTGGTTGATTCAACTTATCTGAGCCTAGTGAAAGAATTTTAGTTTACAAGAGAAAGATTTTAAGACATCAAAATTAGGTCTTAGGTTAAAAAAGGGGCTTCTTATTATTCTTATTCTAATAAAACTCCCCTATTTCTTTGTTTCCATTCAGATCAGGACAGTATAGATGAGTAAACCAGACTTGGAAACAAAATGTGCTCAGGACCCTGAGGCTGGCTGTCACAAAGGAGCAGTAGCATGGTCTGAAGCTCCCTGGGTCTCTGAGGCAGAATGGCCACATTCAAGACACTCATGGGAATGCTCCACAGATTGTATGCTGAGCTCCCAGGCAGCACTTGCAAATTAATGGCACGGTGACAAATTCTTGAGCCAAAGCCGTAGCAGGAATTCTTCTGACATCAAGGATGAGCAAATATGAGTCCTCTGATCTGGCTGTGCTCATATTAGCAATTTAAGCATGGCTATAAAGTTTAAGTACTTTGGTTGCTGTTTTGTGAATGGCTGAAGCACCCAATCCTGCCAGCTGAGCTATTTGAGACCCGCTTCATACATCAGCACAACTGAGTTCTGTAAACCATGACTTTGCCATCTGTATACCATAAGTTCAGTTCTGTGAGGTTTCTAAGAGAACAGTTCATGGCTTGGGGTGACTGCTGCTTCATTTTAAATCCTTTGTCAGGAGTTCTGAGGATATAGACTGCTTTGATAGGGAGAGTGAAAGCGTGTGAATATGTGTGTGTATGTAGTGAGAGAGGAAATTCATGAATGATCCCTTTAGGTTCAGGATGCCAACCTTCAAAAACATCTGTAGTAACTGCACATCTGCATTTCCAGGGAGAGTTCACATATCCATGCCAAATCATCTGCAAAGCAAAGGACATGTGACGGGTCAGCAGATCAGGACAGGTGAAAGCATTAGGAAGAAAAGCCAAGGATTCCCATCCCTCTGGATATCATGTTTTAAATATGCACACTATCCTGGAACAAAGCTAGAATAAATTATCTCCTGAAAGTGAGCTTTTGCTACTTCCTTACCATTCTGTTCTGTCACCATCTGGCCCTAAGAAACTTTAGCACTTTGGTAAAGAGGGAAAAATTGGAAACATGATCCCAAGAAGGCCTCTGTGGTCTGGCAGTTAATGCTGGAGAGGGCTGAAGTGAGGTCAGATCCCAGCCACACCGTTAGCACTGAAAGGAGAGGCACAGCTTACTGGCAGGGCTCAATAAGCCACCTTCATCCTGGTGGAAGATGTACTTCAATAAACATCTCTAAAACTGCACAGCCAACATGCAAAGTGGTGCAGAGATGTGTACATGTGCACAAGCGGATGCCATAGTCTACCTGCTGAATGAAACCTCTGGGAAAGAATTAATTAACCATCTCCACTAAACAGTTCAGCTTAAAGATAGAAAAACCCATGGTCTCTTTAATTTTGGCAACAGAAAAAAGCAGCTATTTAACAGTCAAAGAAAAGTCAAAATAGTCTCAACTATGGAAAGAGGATGTCAACAACAAGAGATGTGTACATGTGCACAAGCGGATGCCATAGTCTACCTGCTGAATGAAACCTCTGGGAAAGAATTAATTAACCATCTCCACTAAACCACTGTTTAGGGGTCAGTACTCATCTCTGGGATACACTGTTCATTTCTGGACTGTAAACTTCAACTGAATGCCACACGTATGAAATTTAAGGGTACTATTTGATACTGCATTAGTGTCATAGGTTACAATGTAAGATGTGCCCAANCTGACAATTTACATTGCTGACTTGCATTAGAGAACCTCGTCGGAAACCTGGTCATAAATCCAGAGGGGAGTTACATGTCTTTCAAGTCTCAGGTCAGGAGCTTGCCACTGAAATTCCAAGTATCTGGGCATGTGTGAGCTCAGAGTAATGAGCTTTCTGTCTCCTTATTTCTCTGCCAACTTTCAGAGTTAAGCAAACTAGTTTCTCATATGTAGATTTTTAAAATGAGCCTTCTAAAGTTAGGGACTATTCTTATCTTGGGAGCTGGATTCTGAGCAACGCAGAACTCGACACCAATGTGGTGATATCCTACGTTCTGTTTAATTCTCTGGAAATGGCTGGTTAAATACAGTTTCAGATAGTTTACAGTTACAGGTAATTTCTCATTGGTATACAGCATAAAAAAGAATGTAAACAATTTCAATTTAAGGTAGCTACCATTAAGCCACTATAACTATCTCACCTAAAACATAAACACACCTTAAGTCTAATTTTTTGCTGGGCCACAGGCTTTATCTACTCTACACAGGCCCAAAATTGGGGCCCTGGTTTGGCATAGCTCAGATCTCGTTCTAAAAAACCTCATATCCATTTTCTCTCAGAAATTCTGTTACAGCCTTCCATAATCAAAAAAAAAAAAAAAAAACAAAGAACCCCCAAGAACATTAAAAAAAAATAAATGGGTCAATGTTTAAGAAATTTTTCTCTAGGTAAAATTTTTCTCTAGCTAAAGCAGAATCAAGAATTCATATCCTTTTTCTGTCTTCAGAAAAACAGCCATTTCAAGTACTGTGGAAAGGTGGGAATTTTCATGTAAATGTAAGTGAAACAAAAATTCAGAAACCAAAGTTCAGTGGTGAAATATTAGCATCATACATGGGAAAACTATCAAAGCATTCATGTCCCCCTCTGGTTTATATTGTATTCATGTCAGCTGAACATAAAATTCTCACATTTGGGACTGAAAAAAAGTTTTTTGGTATTATGATGACATTATAATTCTTGATTTACAGCCATGGAACCCGTTCCTGGAGCATCATCAAACAGCAAAATGTCTAAACAGCACATATTTCCAAGCTGTAGTTTTAGCAGATAACAAAAATAGCTCTCACTGGATAGTGTGTGCTAGACAGCAGTCAGTGTATTCCCTGCCAAAACACTCACTGCCATTTGAGCACATCCAGGGTGGAGGGAGGCCAGGGAACAGCCTGTATATCACACAACATGCAGGATAATAGAAAGATGTAACTTTCTGCTTCCTTTCACTGCATACTGACTGGAGGCTATGATGCTGTCCCCTGTCTGGCTGTTGCAATAGCCCATGGATAAAGTGGTGGCCTACATTCTGGAAAGGGAGGTTTCTCCCAGTATCTAGAGAGTTTCTGCACATTTTTGACAATTCTCTCATGGTCTTGAACTGGTGAACCTGGTTTATTAGTATGTATGTTTATTAGTATGTATCAGGGCAGTTCCTCAAATTGTCAACATTTTCCTCCCTTAAGTACATAAAATGTGACTTGTACAGTGTGTCAGAGTACTTTTCCATGCTACCAGGTGGGATTTATGTTTGCACTGCTTTTTTCCTCTCTTCAAGTGACAGGTTGAGGATTCTTCTGCTCTCTTGAGAGTGGAACCCCCCACCTGCCCAAACTCCCTGACTAGAGCTCCATCTGTTTTCCAGCTCTGTGGAAAACAAGACAACCAGCAGAGCTGTCTCTCCAGGACCCAAAGACTCTGGCTGATTAATGACTCAGAAAATGGATTCTCCAGGACAGAAGGCTACATGTTCACCTGGAGTGTACAAAACACACCCCAAAGTGTCAAACAACCAATTGCTAAAGTGCACGTTTCCTCTAACACAATAATATTTCCTTGGAATGTGTGTGAGTCTTTCTCATCATAGCCAGGCTAAGAGTACCAGATTGATGTAGTTATAGTAGTTACCGTTCATCTCTCTGTAAAACAATCCATCTGAATTTCAGACTTATCATCTGTAATTTATTCCTATTAATTAGTCTGGCATGCCTAATTTAATATTATGTGTAATTCTGCATATTTGGCTTGGAAAAACTACATATTAAAAGACCAGCTGTAGAGCTGTCAAGTAGAAAGTATCTTACCATAGCTCCTCCACTGTGTTTCTGGTGCTTTCCAGGTGTTTCCATCTTTAACATCTCCTACTTTCCTCTTAGAATTGTTTTGTTTTCACCGTATATTTCTAATAGGTTATTATTACACAGCTAGTTAGTCAAATCCATGATATTTATTAAAATATCACTAAGAATTTTCTCATTCAATACAACCATAGTTTGATTCTTGCTATGAAATTATGCCTCAAAATTTCTCTTTTAATTTAATTTAACCCACACTACCTGCAGCTACTCTGTGTAAGAAAATGCCAATGAGAACAGGGGCTTCCCTACCTTTTTCATCTGCTTTTCCAGACTCTGCCCACCCACCCACTCAGACTGTTTTATATATCCTTCCTGAGAAGTGCCACATACCATGAGAGCAATCTAGGTGAAGCTTTCCTTTCCCTTGTTCT
>WAAE01002127.1:30920-45739 GCA_013400495.1 Nicator chloris
CCAAGCAGCAAAGTAAATGGATTTCACTGTAGCTGGAGTAGAATATATTTAAACTTCACATTTTATACATACATTGACTATAAAGATTATTGTGCTTTCAGAGTCATTTGAAAACAAGTGCTCACAAAGATAAAATTTATGAGGACTTTAAAACACACCATGTCCCATGAGCTGCAGTAAATAGTCTTAATTAATAAGTGACAGTCTCAAACACATACACATAGCTAAGCAACCTCTGTTAAATTCCTAGCCAGCTGAGTTAAGGTGCAGGGATTTGGGAAGCACATTGCCTTTTTTCATACTACAGGACAGAGACACGGATTTATACTAGATGCACATAATAATATTTCTGTACTGTAGATTTCAGTTTCAAGTGGAATAGCTTCATCCACTTTCTTTATATATCCATTCTTCAACAAAGGGAAGTGGGGGTAAGAAATCTCACGCAAAAACCCCAGGATGGAGTACTGAAGCTAAAGCAGCAGACACACAAAATATTTTAAAATGCAGAAGTAAAACAAAATTTCACATCTGGCCTATTTATGTAACTGGCATAGTGTCCATATCATAATAGTTACTTCATTACTAATACAACACAGATCTGTTTGATTTCTTCTAATACACCTAGTCCTGTATAGTTATCCTTTACTATATGTCAGTATTTCAAGGACAGGATGAAGCTTCAGTGCTTCCTACAGCACAGGAGGTGACTGACGACATTACAGCCCCACTTGTAGACAACAGCCTGCTCTGCAGAGCATGGTGACTATGCTGTGTGATAGATCATGATGTGATGGAGTCGTCCTGGCTGCACAGTTACTGGGTTTTTTGTTTCTGTCCAGATGCTGAGATCCAATCTGCATATCTCTTCGCTCTCGATGGCTTTAAAGAATATGAACATTGACTTATTTTAGTGCTTTCAAGCAAATCTATAGAGGAGAGTGGGACAATTCTGAGAAACCAGAAGAAAAATGGCAGATTGAGTACTCTGTCTAGGTTTTCATTGATGAGACCTTCTTTGTAGCATTTTCTTCCTTCTTTCCTGTGAGTTTGCCCTAGGGCTGATCACCTTTGATGGCTCTGTGCTTCAGCAGCTTGAAATTGCTTAGGCAAAACAGAACTCACAAGGAGTTTTCACCAAAAAGAGAAAAAAAATGTTTGGTCCTCTCTTGCAGTGTTATATCTTAGGAAACTTCAGACTATTTTTATTTGTTTTCCTCTTCTTTTTTAATTTTAAGTTTCTTCAAATTGTCTCTGCTTCACTGTCTTTTTTTCTGACTGCCTTCCACAATAGCAAAATAGAGAAACAAAATTAAATGTCATAGAGAAGGGTAAAGGGTCAAAGACAAATGAAAAACAAATTTGAAATAATATAATTACAAAATGGAACATGTAACTTTTCCACAGACTTTACAAAAACCTGAGGTTTGTTTGGTTTTCCCTCATCCAAAAAAATAAATATCAGCTCAGTTAAACTGATTTATAATGTCCCCTTTCTGTTATACCGTGTATAGTTGTGTCATATTTTTCCTATTTGTGGCATAATGACAGAACATGCCTCAAGTTTCTTATTCAGGGAACCAGAGGCACACAACTTCTGCAAAATTCTTAGACAAGATTAATTTGAGTATTTAGTACAAACCACAGAAAAACTTGGAAATACCTTGGAATTCACTGTGATGCAAGCTGTATGTGCTGTTGAAAATCAGGGCATTTAAGGGATTTATTTCTTTCTTATGTAATCCTAAGGAGTAAGCTTATTGATATTTCAAAAAGAATTAATTACTCTTTGTTAGAAAAACAGTTTTTAGGTCAAAAGTAATGTAAAATAATTTAGCAACACTGTAGATTCCTGTGCATTTTGTACCAATGGGGTCCAACTCGCTGTGAGTAGCTTAATAGCCTGTTGTCTGTGTACAGCAATTATTTTAAACTGATGCCTGTTTTCTACATCTATGAAGCCAGAATATATCTAGCATCCAGTGACAAATTAATGTTGGTTTTAGCATCACCACCTGGAAAGCTTTATATGGAGCACCATAAATGTGCTAGTGACCTTGTATCTAATCTAATAAGTATTAGATCACTTAGACAAAATTCTTTCTATATTTTTATGTGATACAAAATACAATTCTATAATGCTTTGACAAATTCCCACTACAGCATATTTTCTTATTTCAATATCTATCCATAATATTAAGCAAAGGATTAATATTAGTGTTAATATTTTTCTTCCAAAACCTTGTCAACAGTTCTTATCCAGAGACAGCATTATATTTCACTAAGACTGAATAGTTTTGAGGGTTTTGTAGGCAATATGAGGATTAAACATCTATAGAAGCAAATGTGAGATTTTTCAGATAATTCATTCTGACCACAGGTAAATCCTTTTCCTTCACTGAACCCGCTTACTTTACACATATTTTTTACAAATCTTGTATATTTTTCAATAGCTACTTCGTCCCCCTCCCCTCCAGAAAAAAAAAACAGGAAATTGCAGTATTTGATTCCATCTCATCACAATCCACACACAGTAGGAGAAAACAAAGATGTTCTCCTGCTAGATATTCCTAAGCAAATTGCCTGTCTCCCTTCTCTCTGCCTGTAAACCTTTCCTTTTTACTGAAGTCACCCTCTAGAGAAGTTTTACAGGTACTCTGTGGTCTTTGCCACAGACCACAAAACTCCTGCTGTAACCAAACCTACAGCCTGCCTGGGGGCCTCCCCCACAACATTCCCTGCATGCACCAACAGCTCTCTCATAGAGGTTATATGCCTTGGTACAGTAGCACTAAATTGGTAATTTTTTTATCTCCTACTTAAAACTAAAAAAGGAGAGAGCACATATTGATTCTTTCCCTATGGGGGTGTAATGGGATACCTACTAGTAATTTTTTGCAGAATTTTCCTCAGTCCTGGTGTCTGGTCAGTCGTTCCCTCCACCAGCAGCAATGGGCTGGATGGAGACATTAAATAGGTCAAGTTTGATCTTCAAGCTGTCATTTTGACCTTATGAGTTAATGTTATGTTGTGAAGAGGTACAGATATAAAACCTGGATTCAGGTCTGTAATTGCATTTCCTGCCTATGAAGACTCCATCAATACCTTTGAGATCATAAACCTTTCCTGTCTATGGTATGTTTGGGCTTTTGAAAATCCTCATAGGGGATTTGTGTGTGTTTGTGTCCGTGTTAGGAAAGCATGAAATACCTAGAGAAAAAATTTTGAACACTTAACCATGAAACTTTCCTGATAAAGGTAGTGCATACAGCAAAAGCAGAGTTCAGTACACCGGAACATCTTATACATAGAAATAGGGTGTCTATAGAATTCCTTGGCCACAGAGGATTCACTTACTAACTGGCTACAGACAATTCTCACACCTGTTTTTTAAATAGTACTGCTGTGAACACAAGCACAGATCAAATTGTTTTGGCACCAAAACAATGAGCAGAAATGAACAGACAAGCATAGTAATGACTCAAACTGTTTCACAGAATGTTCCTATCCCAGAATTCCCAGCACATAAAAATTAGACAATCTCCTTCTTTTTCTCATCCATTGATAGAGTCTAAATTAGTAATGCCAACACATTGCAAAGTGAGAAGGAGTAGCACCCTAGTCAATATGGATGAAAAATAGATTATCATTGTGTTGATTAGGGAACAGACAGTATTGAGTGTGAGTACCAATCAGAAACTCTTCTAAGCTGACTGACTGAATTTTCCTGTAGTTGAATAGCATAGGTTCAGTTAGCACCCACTAGACATGTCCATTTCCAACTTTGTTGGATGGATTTCCCAGACAGCTAAATGCACATCATCCTTTTCCTGATATTGCCAAGTATCAGACACCATATATACTCCATGTTCAGGGAGTGGGATCTTGGGCACCCACTATGGGGTTTTCCTAGTTGCAGTGATACTTCTAGCTTCATACTGAGATTTTATTTCTTTACTTAGTAACCATGATTGGATTCTGTATAGACCTGTCAAGCCCCATGCTAACAATATCTGCTAGGGTTTATGCATTCCTATGTAGAAACAGCTGTACAACATCATAAAGCCTCTTTCTACCCAGTAAATAAGCTCAAACCACAATTTATAAGTCAGGATTTTAAGTAGCTTAATGGAAGATATCACTTAATATTAAAAATAAAAACAACAAAACAACGACAAAAAACTGAAAACAGCTTTGGAAAACACATTAGAGACTGTACAAATATAGGGACAATTCTGGAAAGATGGGGGAAAATAATGTCAAGTACCACGCAAAATATTGCAGGAATCATGAACTTTTAAGGAAAGATCAGATACATGGCTGTAAGTACTTACATTATTTTTAAAGCATCTACTTTTTCTGGATTTGCAAAAATAGGTTTTACCAATGGAATCTGAAGAGAGGGCCCAGAGCTTCCCTCTTTACCCAATTAAACAGGGAGACTCCAGGGCCAACCACCCTGATATTCTACCACTTTTAGCTATTCAAAGAGAGACATTATACACACCAGTGCACTGATGGGATGAAACCAGTGCCACTGCATCTGGTTATCTGATACCAGCCTCAGCCTGCAAGGACTCCTAATGGTTTTATCTCAGTTCTCTGACAGCACGCTCTTTCAAGGGTTAGAGAATAACAGTGGTATAATTTAGCCCAAACAAAATAAAATTATCAGTTTTCTTGTCCGTCATCAACAGCTTAATACAAAATCTAATTTGCTGAAGTAAATTTTAGAGGGATTTTGTTTTGTTGTCTCTTTTGGTTTTATTTTCTCCAGAGGAGCATCACAGAATGGGATGTCATTGATTCGCAGCTCCAGCCACAAACAGAATCTGTTAAGATCAGAGTTACCATAATATCATTAGTTTCAGTTGTGTGAAGATGGCATGGGATTTACTTTTCTGCAAAGGGACACTAATTATCTCATTTTATCAACAGTTTTAAAAGCACTTTCAAATATGATGCTAAATAATTACATATGTCAACAGTTCTACAGCAGATAACATAAGAATTAAAAATATCTATCTACTATCAGTCCATTTTGCTCACTGCAAAAGAGCTGTGTAATACTCAGCTCATAATTTGATAAACCTAACCCAGAGGAAAGGGAGGAAACAGATGTTTTATTTCATCCTGAGAAACATTTTTTTCTCCCCCATTATGTTATTAGTATAGATTCAAAGGCACAGAGATGATAATTCTGGCCTGGAAAATGAAATTCTTCTCCAGGGACCTTTTCCAAACTGATTTGCTCAATCAGAACTGTCTCCTGCTACCTGATCCTGGCTATGGTGCTTCAGTGTGTCTAATCAAGAGACGATTACAGATGATAACATTAAGGAGGTTCAGGTTTAGTGCCATCATGGTGGTCAATCAATAATCTGATTCTCCAGCTCAGTACCCAGGAGATATATGTATAAATATTTTTATTTACTAACTCCTCATGTCTTGCTATGAAAACAAAATTGATGTGCTTTTGCAGTGTAGAAATGTTCATTCTAAGAATATTTTGCCCGGCATAAGCATTAATGTTTCCAAGAAAATTCTCTCAGTTTCCTTTAGGCTTTATTAGGATTAGAGTTGTTTCCATGCTTCTAGTGACCCGTCACTTTATCCATGCTCCGCATATTTCAAACTCAAAATCAAACCTGGCTGTCAGTATCAAGATCTCTGGTAAAAAAAGCCTTCACAATATTCAGACTCCTTTGATACTAGTTTTGGAAAGGGAGTCTTGCCAAGGAGATTCAAATTCTAAAAGTTATTTAAAAATACAAACTAAAAAGCCTCCAAGAAAGCAAAAAGCTTATTGTGGAATAGCAAAGGGTTCCCCCTCCTTGCCCTGTAAGAGTAAACTGATTTGTTTCTTGTGATTCAAAACTAATAATGTTATGACTTTGTTCAAACATAATTTTACCTGGAAAATCGCAAAATATGTAAGGGTCCTCCTGATTACTGCATCTATGCATCAGATGTTCAACTGAGGAGTAGTAGAACCCAAGATTCCTTTCAAAGTCCTTTTACATAGAAGGAACTAGAAAAAATTTATGTTAATTAATTAATAAAGATTCAGAATTATCCAGCTTTATTTACTCCACTGCACTGAACATTTTTGTTTTAAAACTAAGTACAGTGTTTTTATAGCTTCCTTCAGGATTTATCTGTAAGTAGACAGTTTGCCATTCACATTCCTGGGAGGCTACATTCTGGTCATAGTCGTTATGCCATCATTATGAGTCCAAGGATTTTTTATGTTTTGGCCAGAGTGACTCAAGCCTGGATGTTGCAGAAGATTTACAAATTTTGGTTTAGGTAGTTTGGTTTCTATCCTGCAGTGTTCCAGAAAAAAATGAGGTAATCCTGCAGCCATATAAGAAAATGTCTGTGGCTAACATCAACTTTCTCTTGAGGAATAAGTACACAGCTGTGCTATATACTGACCATCTCAGTAGGAATGCCCAAAACTGCTCCACTTCTCAATTCACCAGGGTAGAACAATATTATGTGGTGCTGTAGGTCAAAGCACTTTAAACAGAAGCACACTTGGCACAGTATTTTCATCATTTAATGACAGAATAAATAAATATTCAGTTATTACCTTTGTCTTGGTATCATGGGCAAGGTTTGTTGCCTTGGTCTATCCTTACTGTTTGCAATTTGATCATCAGGTAAAATGAACCGCTTCTTATTCATAGATTTTGCCAGAGGATTTTTTTTTTACATGAGGAGTCAGACTTAAATATTTATTGGTGTATAACATCTATATGAAAGTCAAAAAAAACTTAAAAATGTGAAGCTAGACGCGAGAGTTGAAATGTATAGTTACAAGATTTAAGGTGCTTCTAAGATTTCAACCTGATACATGTAATGGTTTGCAAAAGTGCCTTTTAAAAGTAGTTTTCCCTAACACTTCTGAGCTATGAGGGAAATCTCTTCTGTTTATTATTTTCATGACTTTCAGGCACTTATCTAATACAGCGTGAAGGATTTGATCACGAAAAACACCTGCAAATGTAAATAAATCAACTTACTGTGGCCAGGGTTAGCTAACAGGAGCAAGGAAAAAAGTAGTCAGCACTTAAGTTCTGTACTACAAACAAAGCATATTCAAGAAATGAATGAAAAGGCAAAAGAGAGGGAGAGAAGAAAAAAAATCAGAGATATGATTTTTAAGTAAAGTGTAAATGAAAAGCACACATTTAATATGAAGCAATAAACCATGTTAAAAAATTATACTACTCTAAAAAGAAGAAGGAATTGTGGCAGCGAATCTAGAACTTGATAATAGCCAAATTAAATTAACAAAAAATAACAGAAGGAAAAGGCAAGAAATAAATAGTCCTTTACAACTAGAGACAAGTTGAAGAAAAAATAAACGGCACTTACTGCTTCGTAAAACCAAAGATGTTTAATTTGTCATAAAAAAACACTATAGAACAATAAAGCTATACAGACAACAAAAAGAATATTAGGGTTATCTGTATTTGAAACAAGGATCCAAGCCTCAGGTGTTTGCAGGAATGGCTGCAACAAGATTTTAAAGGGTTTTCAAACCACTAATAGTTTTATTTTCTTGCTTTACTTATTTTTACACAAGCAGTTACAAAGTGATAAACTACAGGATACCCACAAAGTGATAATAGAATTTGATAAGACAGAACACGTTCAGTGCAGTATAATTCATGCCAGATGGTGAAACTAGCAGAAGTTACAAACAAATAAATGATGTTGTTTGTTCAAGTCCGAAGCTGACCTCCCAGAATTCACAGGGGGAATGTCAGACAAAAGAAAATGTCTTTGCCCAAAGCACAATTTTACAGCAGCTAGAGTACAAGAAAGCTTATGGCTAAGCAATTACCTGACTTCTTCCACATTTACTACTTGACCATATTTTGGCCCAACACCAAATCTACTCCCATTCTAGGACCTCAATCCAGTTGCTAAATCCTCTCATTCAAGATATGTATTTCCCCTCTCTTCCACCCCTGCTTGATGACCCTTTTTTGTAGCAGGGAGGCATTCCTAGTTCAGTCCTAATCCAAGACTTATTGCAGACTTCTGTTGGACTCTCAGGGGATGAAAAGGGGAGAAACAGCAAGACCATCAGAAGCATTCATTGTTGACACACACAAAGGTTACTCATGCCCCAGGCCTGATTTGTTAAAATGCAAGTAATTCCATCGCTAAGGGGAATTTTCATGAGACAGACTCTTGCTAACAAATAAATACTTTAAGACTATTGATTGCCATCAGAGAGACCATCATCTGGTCCAGTTTTGCCATTTCTAGTCTGAGCAGCCTTCACACTAGCAGCTAAAAGAAAAGAGCCTTTATTATTCCATGTCAGCCACCCACTTCCCTACAGGCAGGATAAGATTTCCCAATACTTCTGTAACACATTCATGGGCATAACAAGAAAGAATATTTCTATTAACTGGCCACAGAACTGACTTCATGCTTATTAACTTCTGTGATCTCCTCTTCCTCTGTTCCCAATTAGCAGAGGGTGCCTGTTTGTAGGCTTCAGGCTGGAAGCCGTCACCCTCACATCCACTTGGATGCGTGGCAGTAATTGCTCCAGCTGCAAAGCTGCCCTTAAGATCAGAGATCCCTCCAGCCCTAGAGGCTTTCTGCAGCTGTGTGCCCTCCTGTCAGCCTGGCTGCTGCGATGGAGTCTCAGCCCTGTTGGGGTGACTGCTGTGCTTCCACAGCTCTGTGGGAAAGTGTAAGGGCCTGACACCCCAGTGCCCTGGGCAGCGTGTTGTCATTTACCTCTATGTAAACTGGGCATAACATACTGCTGGAGCAGTACATTAGACAGAAGAAAACTACTAAGATCAAGCTAACATCAAATGGTTTCTTCTCAGCAAGGCACTTCAATAAGTCTCTTTAAATTTAAGTGTAAAATTCTCGTTATTTTTCTGTATTGTAGGTTCAGCAGGGGCTGATTCTTTCACAAACAAGCTTCTGAGTTGGGGTTTTTTTAAGCTTCTTGTTTTTCCTCACAGCTCAGCAAACACAATCAAGGCTGCTCTGTAAAGGTATCTTACCAGGCTTACCTGATGCACACAGCGGGTTGCAATGACAAGAACAAGATATCTGATGTGAAAGCAGACTGATCCAGGGGAAAGGAATAGTAATCAAAGATAAAATTGGTAATGCAAAGGAGAAAAAAATTTAAAGAGCTATGCAAGCAAAAAATGTTGGTAAGGAGCAATTGAATTTTTAACTTTAATTACAGGAGAACAAGTGAGAAAAAAAAGCCGGGGAAAATAAAAACAACACTACTGTCTCCTAAAGAGGAAAGTGGTGCTTACCTCTCTCCCTTACACAGTGTAGGAAATGCATGTCACCCCTTAATGTAGGTGGCAGGATGGATACTACAAAAATGCAAGAAAAGATGACAGGACCATCAAAGTAGTAAAAATGAGTGATTCAGTGCAATACACAATAGTGACCTACAACCTTCAGTGGCCCAGAAGAGACGAGATATACCTATTTGTTTTCTTTGGGGTTTATTTCTTTTTTTCTGCGGCTAATTTTATTGAGGGCGGTGGCAGGGGGGATGTTTGTTGCTTTTTTTCCTTCTTTTTTGGTTTTTTTTTGGTCAGATGTAACATCTTGTGGAATAAGAATGAACAGCTTGGAAGACAGTGTGGCCGTACGGCGTCTTTACCTACAGGGGTAGGGGCTGTCATAACAAACTGTTTGGAAAGCCAACAGTGCCTAAGTAGTTCAAACATCAGCAATGTTATGTACCCAAGCATGTCTGAACTGCATTCAAAGGCAGAACTGTATAAGCTAGCTTTGAATTAGACAGCTTGTGTGCCAACAGCAATGAATCTCACATCACCACAGCTCTTCCTTCACTATTTCCAATGAATTTCCTGATGTGATCTATATGAAGAGAATTATAGAGTCCAGTACACTTGGCACTTCAGCCTGGGCAATATCAGTAACAAGAACATCTCTTTTGTAGTAGAATTACAGTGATGTATAAGGAGAATATGTTACATTAATTTTTTAAAAAGACTTTTAATTAAGCCTCATATTTTTTCATAAGGGAACATCATTTTTCCTTCTCTAAACATCAGAAAAATCTATTCATTGCATTTGATAAGTACTCTATCCACCCATCCACCTACAGACAAGAATATCTCACAGTATGATGCATTTCCATCTCTCTCCATGGAATCCCAATATTTGCTGTTAAATAAAACAAAGACAGGGTCCAGTCCCTGGGCAAATGGTTTGGCTTAGCTATATCCACGCTACACAGCACTTAGTATTCATCCTTCCCTGAGCCTCAGTCACCTTAAGTCTTGCTTATCATCTCTATATGTTTTCTTTTCAGTTGAACGTGTCTAGACTACAGAGAAATCTGTGTTGCCGTCTACCAGTGTTTCACTGCCTGAAAGTGAGGGATGTTTTGGGGGCTCTGGGTGCAGCTTGACTGTGGGCACATGGCAGTGCTTGAGGATGCCAGTCTTGCTGGGTACTGTTGGAGGACTGTACAGGGCAGAATTGCTACTCTACATATTGCTCATGAGGGGGGACATGAGAGCTCCCTGACACATCCAATGCCCCAAATTTTATCCAGACATTTTTTTTTCAGAAAATTCTGGTGCTAAAACATTGACTGGGAGCATGACAACATTTAAACAACAGGCATGATGACAGAGCACATCCCCAAGCCCGTCCCTGCCTCTGGTTTATTTAGCAATATAGATAAAGCTTATGATGCACACATTCCCGACTAATTTTCCCACTTCTTTCATATTTTCTTTTCCTAGAATACCCCTGACAAAAGAACTGTACTATGCAATTGAGTCAGTGAAATCTTTTAACAGGACCTAGCAGTCAGCAAATAAAAGAATAAAGTCAGGAAGCAAGTATAAAGGAACAAAAACGGATTACAGCAGGACATTGCATGTAATTAATAATAATCCAAAGGAGAAAGAGGCTTGGATATCCATGTCAGCAGTATTTCCACTAATGTGGTGACCTACTCAAACATAGAAAATATTTTGTCCCTCGTGTCACAGATCACGTACAGAAAATCTACAAAATATGTCTCAGTGTCTAGGGGCTTGTTTTTACTTATTCCCTTAAAAACAAACAAACAAAGAAACAAACACCCCCAAAAAATAAAAAACAAAGCTAAAAAATCCAACTGCAGAAAGAGACAATACCAACTGCCTTTTACTGACAAGATGCTCTAGCAGTTTAATAGGTTTTCTTGCTACTTTACAATTAGTTATGAATTTTTGAAGCCCTTTTCTCCTTGCAGAGAAGGCACGGTGGAGAGGATGAGGGCTAATCATGGTGTGTGAGCCAACACTCCCATTAGCAGGGCTCTGATGCAGTCACAACTGTGCTAACTGCATCTGAGCACTGACCAGTTTCTGGAACTGAAAGCCTGAAGAGTAAATGTAGACTGCAATCACATTTATAAAACCATCTACATAAGAAGAGAATGAATATGTGCAAAAAGCATGTGGCCTGTTTTTCCAGGGACATTCACACTACAACTTATTTTGCTGCAGTTAGTCTTTAGGCAAATGAAGGCAAAATCATTATCTGCTGACCAATGTAATTAAAGAAGTGATTACTTTAACAAGTAATTGGTAACAAAATGCATAACCAGTAATCAGAAGCACAGACCATATGTTCTTAAATATGACCAAATCATTTGTGTAGTGTTTATGTGCAATAAATAAAAAACAAATGAAAAATCTGTTGACAGGGAATAAGTAGCAATAAGGGTAGAGCAATACGTTAAATCCTTCATTCTGGATCATTTGGGTAATGTTCCATTTATTTTAGATTCGTGAGTAGAAGCCTTTACAGATTGGGCATGCATACCATAAATCTCAGGTTATCCATTATTAGCTGGCATTCTGCTGTTTGCAATTGTACATGTTTACTTTGTGCATAATTAACTGCATAATAGCTGTCTGTGTTCTGCACAGAATTTACACGCAGGCTCTCATCAAAACAAATGGCTCTAGAAAGTAGGCCAGTTCCATTAAGCTATCCACAATCTGCATTTCCTAATATTGCTTCTCAGAAGGCTGAGTCGGAGCACTGATTTTCCAGCTGCAATTAGAGTAAAATCCAGTCATTCAAAAAGCCCCATGTTTGTGTTTTCAGGATATTTTATTAAATCTCGCAGAAGTAGTTGGAGCATCCGGGGTGGAGACAGAGCAAAGCTTGAGTATACATAACAGAAGCTGCGATGATACATTTCCATAAAAATAATAAGTACAGAGCAGATTTGGACAGGCAATTGATCATTGCACAGCTCCATGCTATGGATCAAAAAGTTCACCCTGCAGTTCTTCCATTTCTGTGCATGATTACCACTACAAGATCAACTACCTCTGCCATCCGGTTTCTTTATTCGCTGTATGTCAGCAAAAGCTTCCAGACTTCTTTCTCCATAATGCAAAATTGGATGGAAAAGAGAAAAAATAAAGTAAAATAAAACCGTGCTGAAAGAAAGGAGGGAAGGCTACTAATAGAATAAAATAAGGCTTAAAGAAATAGCAACAAGCTGCTAATTAGGAAGGGCAACAGCTACAGATTAAAATGAGGCAAAATATAGAGAAGTAGTGAATTTAACTGCCTCATGGAACTGCAAGATGATGACCCTATATTTTATAATTATCTAGATGTTACATAAAGAATATTTAGTACAAATGCAAGTATGCAGTGAATATTATTTTACAGCTTATATGCCACATAAAGAGTTTTATAAGAGAAGTTGTTTGAAAAGTAATTACTAAAAATGTATGGGGAAAAAATCCTATAATCTTTCCTTTTCTTTGAAGGATGTACCATGATAAAATGTGGTTATCATGGTGCAGAATAATATAAATATTCGTAATAAATAAAACCTCTGAGGTTGGGCAGTTTTAAGCATGAAGTATGTAAATGGCTCACTAATGCTAATGAGCTTCCATTTTTTCCTGTATGAAATGTTGAAGGTCTACAAGTGAAAGAAACAAATTATATCCATAATTAATTGCAAAGATAATAGCATGCATTTTATGTAAATTGTTTTGTTTCTGTTGTCTTACAGGTAAGATGTATGTAAATTCACATTTTTTTCTTATACAGTACATTCATTTGGTGAGGAGGTGAGGAAGGAATTGTTTTTTTCCTGGTTTTCATTTTTTCCTTTAAAAGAAGCTGTGGTTCTCTTTCAGGACAGCACTGAGAGGCAGTTTTGAAAATTATTTTTCCAATTATGTTTTTGGAAAGGATTCCCCTCAGTCCACAACTTGAATCCCCCAGAGAATTTTGATATATCTGATTTGTGTAATGTCAAAATGTAGGATTTTTCATTTGAGAAAATTCCAAGATCTCATGAAGTAAATGACAGCATAAAAATACCAAAATTCACATTGAAACCGATATATATTTTGACAGCCTGGCATGGTTTCCTTTATTCTTTTTCCAAAGTCCTCACTATTGAAAATTAAATATCAAAACATATCAAAATCAAAACCAAAACCTGCCACATTCTGCAAGATGATGTCTATATATTTTCAAATTACCTAAAAGGTATGTAAACAGTAATTAGTACTAACTCAGGTAGGCAGTGAGTACGCTGATCTGCTGCAGAAATAAAGTGCTTTAGAACCAGAATTGCACTCAGTCCTCATGTGGATTAGTCCCAATGTATTTGGCCATTTCCTTTTGTTTTTGAAATACAAGGGGTGAGAAGCTAACCTTAAAAAAAAAAAAAGAAAAGAAAAAAGAAAGAAAAAAAAAAAAAAGGAAAAAAAGAAAAAGGGTCCCTACTGCAGGATTTTCCAGGCTGGGATTTATTTGTTTCTTCTCAACACAGACATTGTAACACTGCTGCTTTGTACCCTTCTTTTTACTGAACATCTCATTATAAATAGCTCCTTCTGTAGATTGCAGCTTTGTATTCTTTTTATAGATGATTTACTAACATATACAGTTACCTCAATTTAAGCAAGCAGATCAACAAAGGCTCTTAAGAACCCAATGGAAGGCAATAAAACTTTCTGCTTATTTCCCATTTATGCCTTTGAGAATCCCTACCCTCACCCTTGTGGGCACCATTGTACAAGTTGAAATAAAAGTCTGCATTCATCAAACAACTACTCTGGTAGAGTCATCCTTTTCATTCACAAGGCCTCATCATCCTTTATACAAAAAAAAAATAAATAAAAAGGAACAAGGAGATAGAACTCTTCAAAGAGAAGAAAAATAAACCTTTGGACATTAAATGTCACCAGAACCCATGCATGTTCGTGGGGTACATGTATAAAACCATGTACAGGTGAGTCTTAAGCAAACACTCCATCTCAGCTAGGATCAAACTAAGCAGTTCACTTTGAACACCTGATGCTCCTGGCTTTCAGGTGGTTTGTTGATTTTCATTAACTGAGCACTTGGTTCTTTTCAATGTGTGTTTTCTCTCATTATATTTAAGTAGTATCTACACATGATCTATGTACAAATGCATATATATGTGTATCTTCACTATACAGTTTAGAAACAGAGAAATACATACACATGCTATTTTGTGAAAGATTATTCCCAATATATTTTGTAACAAGAAATATGCATAAAAGCAAGGATTTTTTCTACAAAACCTATCTGTTTGTGATTTTAACAGCCTCTTGAGGCTATTTTGTGCTCTAAGAAAGGTAAAGGAATAAGAGAATGAGAAAAAGATACTTCTGGAATTGTTTTAGATTTGTAATGTTGTAGATTTATCGTACAGTACTGAGAAGCATGCTTGAACAAGATGACAGTATTTACTAATGAGATAAATGCTCATT
>WAAE01002128.1:0-16968 GCA_013400495.1 Nicator chloris
TCTCTGCCCAGCCTGTGTTTATGCTTAGGATTGCTCCTACCCATGTGCAGGACCTTACACATCTTGTTTTATAGGAGAGGTAACTGTACAGAGTTCAGAACTCTATCAGAGGTGGATCAGGTCTGGTTACCTATCTGAAGATGTCTTGAGAAATCTTGGAATCTGCAAAGTTCACACAAGGCTGTGTAAGCAAGGTCCTACCAGGATATATATTTGTCATGCTTTAGTTCTTTCATGTTAACTGAGAGTACACATAACTTTATCTGTATCTCGTAGAAAATGCTTCAGTTAATAGAAACAAACACATGGCTATGTGTGGTAAAGTAGGAAATCTGTAACTAACTTGACTTGGAATAAGTTCTTCAAGTAACCATATGCCAGTATTCAGATGAGTGTAGGCATGTGAACAGTTGTGGTCCAGGATTACTTTTTAAGGTCATCTTCGCATGATTAAAAAAAAACACCAAACATTGAGATATCCAGTCAGGTAAATGAAACTGGGGTTAGGCCTGAATTAATGCTGCAGCCAAGTGTGCATTGGAATGTACTACTTGCATAGCTAACACCCTTTGTGGGTGCTGACCTAGATGTGACACCACTCCTTCCACCTGAGTGCAGGTGCAGCCTGTGCTTCCTGAGACTCCTTCTACTGCTAGAGCAATTCTGGTCAAGTCTTTGTAGTGCAGATGATTACTGGAGTTTTGTATCAGTTAGAGTACCAAATATCTCCTCTGACAGGAATGCTTTTATATTAACTAACAGATATTAGTGCTGCCTGCAGACTTTATATCGTTTATTAATAACAGTTTAAAAAAGTGCTCTAGATGATGAAGTAGTGCCTTATATTAAATAGTGGCTCAAGAAGTGCTGGAAAACTCCTTAGAGAATAATTTCTGTCAAAACAAATGTTGAAATATGACTATATAAAATTCCTATTTAATAACAAATTTAAAAAATAGAAACTGAATATGTAACAAATTACTTTTTTTACAGAGAACTACACATTGTATTTCTGTCTTTAAACAGCTACCAAATTTTCTTCAGACTCTTAAAATGGCCATAACAGAAATACTGAATGCCAAGTTACAATTTATTAATAGCTTTTAAATGCAATGAATCAATACCTTATGCTTATTTTCAAAATCAGAAGCAAGTTTTGAACTAAAACCCAAAAATATTTGCCTTACTTACTATTTTCCTGCTCTATAGGAACCACTGGATTGCCATTTCTGAGGGCAGAAAAAGTGAAATATGTAAGCCATTAAGCTCTGCATGCTTTGTAAAGCACATATGAAAATTATTTTTAGAAATTCAGTTGTCTTAATAGTAGTTGTCCTTCTATGATTTTGTTAGTGGTGCTTTTCTATGAGAATTGATATCAGTATATGAAAACATTTGACTATAGTGAAACATTTTATTGAAATGTGTTGGGGAAAAAAAAATAAGCATGTTAAATCACCTGGCCCAATACAGAACTGCTTTCTGGTACATTTTGAATTCAGCTTTTGTTACCCTCTGTATGCAGTGGGAATGCTCTTTTGTACTGTGTTTCTGTTTACCTCCTTAGTTTGTAAATTCAGACAATCAGGAGGTGCTGCCTACTAACTTGTTGTACAGCAAGATGTATGATGAGGCAGCAGTTTCTTCTTCTGTTACAGAAGCACGAGTTACTAAAGCAGTGATGGAAGTTTGAACTATGTTAAGACAGACAGCTGTGACAGCCATGCTGTCACACGCTCTGGTTATGTAACTCAGTTACTCACATGCTTTGGGTCAATATTTTACCATTCCTCTGAGATCTTTGGAAGCTATTTCTGCATCAGTCCAGGACCTGAGCTGTTGTGATATCAGACTGTGCAACACAATGAACCTAAAGTGCAGCCATGAACTGATGAGTGAAATCCTTTACAGCTGATTATTGTTCAGGCCTGGAAAGACTTTCTGGTCATGCTGCAAGTTAAAAGCTGCATTTTTAGTACCTTTCTAAAATGTTTGGCTGTTGGAATTATCTCAGAATTTCAGAGCAGAGCTAGTTTCTTGCTTGTAGTTGTAGATCTGAGATTGCAAGGGGAAAGTTGACACTCGTGATGGAAATACAAAGATTTTCCCTAGAGACTAAGATATATGAAAATGGTGCTCAGCCTCACAGTTAAAGGCTTCACATTTGGTTTTGGATGATGAAATTTAAAGAGTTCTCAATTGTGTTGTATGAGTCTACTTGCACTTGCTGTGTTAGTTGTAATTACAAGGAGTTAAGATATCTTATGAATGTTATTTATCAGGTTGCAATATTCAGGCCTTTGAGATAAAGCATTTTTCTGTTTCGTGTTGTCTGACTTGTTGATATAAAATTTAGAAACTTGCTTCAGCATTAGGATCAAGTATGATCAGATTTACCTTGTGGCTTTGATTTGAACATTCTGGGTGGCAGCTTCACACACTCTCACTGCATCATCCAGGCTAATGCCCTCAGTGCACAGTCCACAGATGTAAACAATCTGATCTCGTGGCTGCAAACTGCCTTCCACACTGGCAGGAGAGCCAGGCACTATCTCTAGCACATAAATACCTTGTAACTTGCTTCCAGCTCCTCCTGTCAGCTTCAAGCCTAGAATAATGCAGAGAAAGCATCTTTTGTGGCAGAGTGTTTTGAATTTCACTGTCAGTGACTTAAAGTGGAACAAATGTGAGTCATTGAAAGATAGGCTGAAGAAATCACTGACATAATAACAGACTTGCCCCAGTAAGATGGCATGTATAAGCTGGACTAAAAGAGTGAAATGCCATTAGATGTTAAAAAAAGTCTGGAAAAACTGAAATGGTTCTGTCCATCTGTGTTTCAGTGCTGGCATAGTGCTTTATTTCACCTGATGTTCAATAGTCACTGCAATAGGACACTGAGGTGCATAGCAGCAGCTCCCATTCCAGCACATTTGAATGCCTTGCAGTCCTCAGGGTGCCATTGGGAAGGGAGGCCTATGACAGCTGAGGAGGTACCTACACAGTGCAGACATTCAAGGAATCTCTGAATAAACAAGTTCCTACCTGGAAACAGGATGTTGTAGATGAGCAAATACAGCCATACTGTTTCCTGAGTCTACAGTTTTATCTGTGTGCAGTACTCATAACATGCTACAGAAATATCAAGATACATTGTGGGGATTTCTTTTATCATTTGTATTGGACAATGTAGATAAAGCCTTGTGTCTCTGGTGAATCAAGGATTCAAATGGAGACTTTTTGAATAGTAAACTGCAGTCTCAACCTGTGGCTCATCCTTCTTAAACTTTACCTTTCCTTCAATTTTTTTCTTTCCCTTGAAATAGATCTTTGTGTGTCTCTGCAGGTAGTAGATATAATTATCCAAGTACCCAAAACTTATATCTATCAGTCACATAAAAATATGAGACTGGAAATCTCCCAGGAACTTCAGTTAATAGGGTGATAATGCAAAGATCATTTTTCCAGCTACCTTCATTAGTCTAATAAGAGATATTAGTCTTCCCTCTTAGGTGTTGCCCAAAATAAAACTCTCGTTCTTTGGTCATGGGTGATCATGAAGAGCATGAAGGTGTCAAGATCAGTTTGGATCATACTGATTCGAGACCTCATTTGCTTATGATTATCTTATGCTGTCGTTCCTGTCCAAAATAGCAAGTACAGCATTTACTACACACCTAGCTGTCCATTGACACCCTTTGTGAGAGTAATTTCAGGAATCTCATCTGGCCTAACTGGGGGACGTGGGTCACTGTCAGCACGACCAACCACAAGGTGCAGATCTGGAGGAGAGCTTTGCAGTAAAGTCAGGACTTCGTTGCATGGTAAAGATGTGACATCAATTCCATTCACCTAAATGACAAACCAGTAAAATCATGTCATAGATCTCATTGACTATCATTTACTTCTCCCTCTACTCTGAATTTTGCATATGAACTTAAATTAGTTTTTACTTCCTTGTTATTGCTTTGCTGTGGTATTTAATGTCAATAAATTAAACAGTTAAGATTGCAGTAATATTTCTTTTTTGAATTTTTATTTTTCTGAATGCAGAGCTTTAATAAAAGTAGCTTTTTTCCCATTGAAATTCAAGATCTTGTTGCAAAAAACAAGGAAGAGGGTCTTATGCAAAAAATTGAACATGAATCAGGCTGAAAATAAAGGTTTTATTCTTACATTGCAAAGGACATACTTCCTGCATCCTTTGTGTGACACCTATCACCTTATTACATTAATTCAGTTTAAGTCATTTAGTTGAGAAGGCATTTAATGTCTCACTTGTCTTGAATTGCTCCAAGATTGATGTTTGCCTGGTTATACAATCTATTCAGTCTGAAATTTATCCAACTGAGGTCAGCAGGATTAGATTTACTATATTATTTATTTACATACCTAAACACATGATAAATGGGTGATACCAAATGAAGGATGCCAAAGCTAAATGACATTGATCTGCAAATATTTTCTCCTCTGCATAAACTCAAACAATTACTGTACCATAATGATTCTGTCTCCCCTTCTCAATCTTCCATCAGAAAGGGCAGGATCATTCAAGATTTCATCAACGTACAGGCAGGTGTCAATTTTGTTAAGAACTACAGAGAATCCATAACCACTGTTCTCTGACTTCGTCAAAGTCACAAAGATCTCCATTTCCTATTAAAACAAGCACAGAGTATGTTTGATATAGGCTTTTCTGTTGCTTCAGGAATATCTTTCATAATTTTTATATGCAGGCAGGAATCAGATCCTCAGATGATACAAGAGCATGCAAAAGGTGTTCTGCCATATCCCAGAATTGTAGAGGTTCATGTTGATTGATTTGTAGGGCCTAATAAAGCAGAGAATGCCACCAAGACCTGGAATTAGGCATTTGGAATGTGTAAAGAAAGGCTTGGAGTCCTCTGAGCTGACAAGCATTGTCATAGCGTGGTGCAAAGATCACTGTTACTGCTATTGCTGTCCCATTAAAGGAAATGCCTGAAGCTAAATTTTGTCCGCAGTGCTCTCAAATTAGTAGGAATTCAGAGCTCATTAGTGTCCTAGGAATGCAAGATGTTCAATATTTGGCAGGACTGAGCCTTATATTTCGAATAGTAATTAGCACAAGGATCATACTTTCTTATCAAGACATTACAGTAATATCACTATGACAAAGCGATTTTCTGCATGGCCTTGAAACATGGTAGAAAAAACCAAGTAGATGACTCCAATTAATCTTAGAAGCTACCAGCGAGCTTTTAGGCCTTTGTACACTGAGAATAATAATGCTGAATTTTGGAAAGTTGGAGAAACAGTAAGATGTCAAGAAAAAAGAAATAGCCTTAAGGCAAATGCTTAAGAATTCTGGAGAGCCAGGCATAGTGGAAGGTCTGCTTTATTTGAAGATTGTGGATATTCAGGAAAGAGAAAAAAAGAAAAACATCATGTGGAAATAGCATAGAAAATTAGTTAAAATTAATATTTAAGACTGCAACATTCTGGAAATTGTTTCTTTTCCCTTGTATTCTACCTGTTGGTAATTTGGTGCTCATCACATACCTGAGTGCAGTCTTCATTTTCTTCCTTCTCTTCCTCGGGTTCCTCCAAGTCTTCCCATTCATTGTCACTTTCATGTGTCTCTCTAGCAGGCAGGGATGATGATGAGGGACCACGAAAACGTGGCTGTGGGGTCGCAGTGGTTGCAGAGGCTGTCTTGGAGCTTCCTCCTCGTGGAAGTGAGGTCACAGACATTGAGCTGACAGTGAGATACTCTTCATCAATAGGGGTTAGAGAGAGAGTTTCAGGCATACATTTTGTGTTCGATAGGGCATCATGACTCTTATTAAATACGTGGCTGGAAAATAAAAAGATTGCAGTGCTGGGGTTTTCCTCCATATGCTTTATTAGATGGCCACTGAAAAGTCTACTGCTTATGCATTACCTTATTTTCATTTTAACTGAATTACTAGTTATGGGATTGAATTGCTGTCTGAATCCTCCAATGGTAGAATAAAAACAAATAAGTAATCAATATTTTGCAAAGCTACTTGAAAGATTAAAAAGCTTTCATTATTTAACTTTGCAAAATCTTGCACTCTTTTAATTTTTTAAGGTATTAGTTAGTACTTTGTTTGCTTCTCAAAAAGAGTACTTGGACAAAGCCCAGACCATTAATTATTTCATCTTTCATAAACAAATTAATTAACTTTTCTGGTAAGCAGTATGGACATTAAAATATCACTACAATTTTTATATTAGCATTTTTCTGGAAAAAGGAATGCCAGCCACATTTCTGGCTACAGAAGGCTTTCCTTGGTAACTGGGCACAGACCAGAAACATGAAATACAAAGTGGTTCTTGTTTCTTCATGAAATGTAGAAGTCCTTACTCCTCTTTGTAAGCTTGTCTTTGTTCTTATGTTTGCCTTGAAGCATATGAGTTGTCCAAAAAACTTCAATGGACTTATTAAATTAATCGGATTTAAATTATTATTGATTCTATTCCACCATATTGCACACAAAGTATTCAGCACTTTTGATTTTCAAGCCCAAACTGTAATCATAAATGCTGTGTTTAATAGTTTTGGCTGTTGTCCTTCATGAACCTGAGTAATAACTGTGGCTTTGTCTCCCAAAAATTTACCATTAAAGCTCATAAAAATGCTGGAAATACATTTTTTTAAAGTATGTTTTCTTCATATCCATCCTTACTGAAGTATTGCTAAACTTCATTCATCTTAAAAACACCTAAAATGGCATATTCATATCTAAGTCAGCCAGGATCTTTTGCTCTTCAATAGAAGTGAACCGTCCATCATCTTCCAAGTAGACATAGACAAATAAAATGAAAACAAATTACATGTCCTGTATGAAATCACAGAAGATCTCTATAAAATTCATATCAGAAAATTTATATGTTTGCATGAAATGTTTTGAGAAATCTGGAGAAATTTCTTCATTAATCAAAAGGAAGTCTTTCTGTAATGCCTATTTCCTTCTGGGGATTTAGTGTAGTTTTAGCTGGAAGGACATAAATTGAAATTATGTTTAAAATATTGTTTAAAATGCATGGCATCCTAAACCTCTCTGGCTGCCTTTTAAAAATGCAAAAGCTGATGTTAAATGATACTGAAAATGTATCAAACAAAAAACATTTATTTCAGAACTTCCTTCTTGGGAAGAATCAAAAACTTTTCTTGGAATTGGTATTTTCCAACAATAAACTTAGTTTTGTTGAATCTGTATTATCTCTTGGCAAATGTTTGCTGCAGGCATATTTCTGCTGGTTTTACTCTCAGAAGTAGAGAAGCAGATAATTAAGCAGAAGCTTCATTCATGAATCGAGTGAAGCTTCTCCACTCAACAAAGAGAAGCTAAAATTATGAACTGCCATTATGATCCCACTTGACTTGCAGTGTCAGGCAGTGCTGTCACTCCCCAGAGACTGGACTGTCTGGGGCTGTGCCTGATGAGTGTCAAAAGTAACAAAATGATTTCAAGTGACTGTGGATAAATAGGAATGAATTTCTCAATAAAATTACTAAAGCTGTAAGTTAAAGGCCTCTAGAAGACTTTCAATTTGTCTTTGCCTCAGTCCTTTCTGTTCTGATAATTTATACTTTTTTGCACTGGGAAAGATGATGAAAATGGAATGGATTGTCTTCTGTGTGACAGTGTCTGATATATCCAAAGGAGTGTAAAAGGAGATTGAGTCCATTTGCACTACATTTTATCATATAATTCTTCTGGCTCAGGGGTTCTGTTAGCTTCTAAAGACCAGAAAACAGAAAATAACCTTTTTTTTTTCCTCCTGGATCACAGATTGTCTTCTGAGGTGTTTTTATTTCCTATGAAAAAGTTTGAAATTAAGAGATCACATAATAAGAAAATTAATTGGTGCCTATTTAAGTCGTCTGGAAAAAAAATGGAAGTAAAAGATCATATAATCAATAAAAAAGTATTTGTTTCCTATTTAGGTGAACAGGAGTCTTTCCACTGATTTCAAATGGCAACAACCTTCAGCTGAACAGCATAAATTATTACAGTGGTGTAGAACTCTTACAAGTATCTTGCAACGCAGACTTATGCAAAATTCTAATAAGATGAGAGTAAATAGGGAAAGCTGATTAGACGAGTCAGAATAAGATGATAAAACAAAATCTTCAGTAATCAGGAGTGATTAGAAGCAGAGAGCCCTGTACTTAAACCTAGCAATTAACTTCCAAAGTTCTAAGAGTCGAAGGAAAGGCTGCAGAACAGATTTCGATATTCCCTACCTTTTGGCCTGTCCAAATTCACATGGTGAGTAGCAGTTCTGCTTCACTTCCTCCTCCAGAGAGTGGAAGACTTCAGAACTGGAAACTTCTTGATGAATCTTCCAAAGATGCTTATAGAAACTCTCTCTGGACGTTGGGAGTTTCTGTATGGGCTTCTCTTGAAACTCAGCTTCCTGCTCTTCGTAAGCTGAGCTGTCATCCTCAGGAGGCTCACTGAAATCTTCTCCCACTGGAGAATCGAGGCAGTCTTCGAGGTCTGGAGAGGTGCTACCTCCGTCACTGGTAGATTTATCCATACTGCTTCCTGCCTCTGTGCTGCCTGGCATTTCTGCCACAAAGTCCTTAACTGGAGATGGTGCTGGAGTCTATCAAAAAACCAGAAAGGTTAGTGTAACTCCTTTTTAATCTCCCATCTTTTTTCCTTCAGGAGCAAAATATTTAGAAAAGGCAATATTAACAAGCTTCCGAATGGGAAAATACCAAATGGTAGCTGGAAGGAAGGAGAAAAAATAGAAGGAGGTAATCGCTCACCAAATAACTCTTTAGTCTTAATGCTTATTTTTCATGTTCTACAAGAGTTCCAATCAAAAGTAATACACCAGATCACTTTTCACAATGAATTATTTGCTAGAGGTTCTTTTTTAATATTTCTGTTCATATCATGCCTCAGTGTTGTGTCTATATGCTCTTCATTCCATAGAAGTAGCTTTCAGACTTGCCTCCTGTGCGACTGACTGTAGAAATCAGCCAAGAGCACACTGCAGCAGAGCAGCAGGAATCAGTTTGTTATCTGGGGATGGTTCTGACAGTCATTTCTGTCTGCCTGTGGGTGGCTATAAATCCTAGTGGGATGGGAAGCATGAGTGGGCCATTCTGAATGGAGCAAGAGTAGTGCAAGTGCATATTCCTTATAAGAGTACTTGTTATGTGTCCATGAGTTGTGTTGAAGAAGCAGGAGTAATAATGCTAGCACATCTAATGGGAATGTTTTAGTCTCTGCAGTGTCTATGGTTTGGAGGTATTTTTTGTTTGTTTTGTTTTCCCCCCTGCAGATTCTGCTATCAATAAGAATCTGAATAACCAGTTGAAACCATTATTTCATTTATTTAACTTCATTAAGAGATAGTCTGGATAGGAAAAGTTCTTTCTTTTCTTCTCTCTTTGGGAGTTAAAATAGCTGCATTTGAGAATATCTGCAGTTTCTGGATAAGGATTTTGGTGGAGCATTTTTAGAAGCACCACTAGAAGACCTGCTTGGATATGTGCTGTTTCACTCCAATGACAGTACAGCAACTCAAAAGTTGTTGGACTGGGAGAAATAGATTTGTATTATTTTGGTTGCTAAGAAAATATCAGTTGAACTATGCATGTTGAGTTGAAACCAGGAATGTCAAGAAATGGAATAGAGGGCCTTGGAGAAAAGGGAAAGTTGCCTTGTTCAAGACTGGATAGAAAATGTAGTAGCATCTTTCCAGGTTTACAGAAGCAAGTTTCTGGCAGAAGCTTTGCCTTACCAGAGCAATCTGCTCTATTTCTGGAAGAACACCTTTTGGTGGTCTGCAAAGTAGCAGTGTAACTTCTCGAGGAGCTCCTCTTAACAAATGCAGGACATCCTAAACAGAAAGAGGGAATGTTATATTTCTGATGGAACACAGTATATCATACATGTCATTTTACCAACTGAGATGGAGAAAATTTTTATTGCGAATGCTACATTTCTGGTATTTGTGCCTCTCAGCAGTGTCTGAGGGCCAATATTCACCACTGAAGGATTGTCATACAAATGGACCATAGTTTATATGAGAACATGTATCTAAAGTCAAGTCAGTTCTGTTTACAAACTTCTGTTTCACCATCAGGCACATAGGTTTAGGTTAATTAATTTTCTTTTCTTGAAGAAAACAGAATATTCAGGCAAATTCATTCAAACCACGTGGCAGTAACACGTCTTTGGTCAATTATTGCAGCATAACTCCCCAAACTGCCATATTCCAATGAAAAAAATAAATCCACACATAGGCCATTACCATTTAATTTCTTCAATGAGTATAGAATTTCTCATTCCAGGTGAAAAACTTACACAGGACTTACCACTCTCAGTAGAAATTTGAATCTGGGGCATTATATTTAGCATGACATTACAAAGCACAAATGACCACAGGGGTAAGATTGTTCCAATCTTGCATAACAGCAACAAAGATTCCAACTAATTAACAACTGGTGTGCATCTAATAATAGAATTCATACATTGGTGATAGAACCTTATAAATTAAACAGCAGAAGAAATTAGCTGTCAGAATTCATTTAGAAAGGAAATTCTACATAGGAGTTCTAGAGGAATATCCTACATAGAAATCGGATTAATTATAAGCAAATTCTGCCTCTCTCTGGTGATAATTAAGCTTAAATGCATTGTCTTTATTAACCTGCTACCCAGATGGAGCCCCAGTAATATTACTTCCTGCTACCTGATACAGGAGCCCTTTGAGAGGTTTCCCATTCACAGCTAAAATGACGTCTCCAACTTCAATTTCTCCATTCTCTTCAGCTGGCTGCCCTGGAAACAGTCTTTTGATCCTGACAATAGCTCCTCCAAGGTGTTCACAAGCATCTCCTTCCATCTGCAGAACACTAAATCCAAGGCCTCCAGAATTCTTAGTTAATTTCACTTCAAATGTGTTATCTGCTCAAATCAGAGATTGGAAAAAAAGTGGGAACCATGGCATATGTACCCCCTGAGGAGCCAGTATAAACTATACTCTCAAAAGACTTTTTCCCTGTGTGCTGCAGAGGTAGATCTACTGATACTAAAGTCAAAAGAAGGTTTAGGTGTTTCTTTACCTTATGTAAGTCTCTGAAATCTCAGTCAAAATAGGGAGAACTGGAACCTATTCTACTGTGTGTTCACAGTCTGGTACAAGCCCATTAAGGAAGAAGCTTTTTGTACCAACATAAAGAGATTCACATTCTATCTTTTTCTTACATTCTTCTGTAAGTGTTGCACAGATTTTACTGTTCTGTAGCTGCCCGGTGTTAGTTTAGGTCTTGCCAGCTAAAGCTAAAATTGGAGCTACTGCTCTTTCCAGTCAAGAATGAGAGATCAAGCCTTTCCCAAACACCATGCTTGTAGCTGAATTCCAGTGTAGAGGAGTAACTGGCCCATGGAAAAGTATGATTCTTAGTGTTTATGAGACAACCTTCAGTAAGAGATACAGTATTTTTTTGTTGGCTAAACTCTGTGTAAGTGATTTCTGTATCTTCTGCTTTTAAGAAATTAAGTGATGGCGGTCTCCAGTTCACTCCAGCTTCATCACTGTCACAGCATCAGCAGTTGTGCTGGTGAGGCTCTCCCTGGGTAACAGCCTGGCCCCATTGACACAGCTGCTTCCTGCCCGAGAGTGCTGTGGAGTACAGACAGGGGTGTCCCCTTGCCAGCCCAGTTTCACAAAGGCTGAGAGATACAATATTTATGCCTAGGATAAATTCAGCTATATCTAGCCACTGTAACTCTATGAACATCAGAAATATTTTGTTCAGAATTGATTTTTGATAATGTCATTAATATCGAATATTATAATTTTATTCAGTATACAGTTTTCCTTCCAACCCACGGAAATGTTGTAGAATTATTTTCATTCATTCCTTTCCTGCACATTGTAGGAAGTCACCCTGAGTTCCTTCTTTATCGCTTACCATCTGTCAAAAAGCAGCAGTCCTTGGTACCATCTGTGAGGGATGTTGCCACAGAAATAACTGCACATTGGTCCTCCTTTCTGTCATTAGCAGTCAGACATGGCTCTGAAAATTGGTAGTTTCCTCTTTCTAGAACCAGTTTGGCAATCTAAAACAGTGATGAACAGGTTCCAGTTACACAGGACACGTGAGCCCTAAGTCTTTTTACTTTTCTGTTTTGAGGAATGAGGTTGGAGCAGAGCGGGGGTGGTTCTTTCGGCCAAGCTTGGCTACTGTGCTTCACACTAAGTCCAGTTTAGTCTGCTGGGTATCTTATTGATCTCTGCTGTTGTACAAACCTGGCCAGATTTCTTAAGGTGTTCCACAGCCTGTTTGTGGGTGATGCCACAGAGGCTGATGCCATCTACTTCCAGCAGACGATCACCTGAGGTTAAAAAAAAAACCAAAATAACAAAGAACATCAAGTTGCTTTGATGTTCAGGTTCAAAGGGTGTAAACCTTGAGGCTGCCCATGTTACAGTAGATCTTCTTGCTTACATGTTTCAAATTAATATTAATTCATAGGAAAGCAATAGTGCTTGCTGTACAGCATTCTATAACTAGCAGCTAAAACATTCCAGGGTATTCTGTAAGTAAATGCAGTGATAGCATCTGGTTGTCATGGCTAGTAACCATGATGTCAGAGTCACTAGCCTGATAGCAGCTACAGAGGGTAACTCTACAATGTTGGTGTGAGGCTTCTGTTCTTTCAGTGGGATCCCTACATGTAGTACAGCGACAGGCTGAAGAATGATGGACCATATATTACATTTCACAGTTGTAACACCTCCAATCCCAAATGTGCTTCATTGTCCACACTAACAGTGAGTTCTGCAGCCCAGGGTTTTATTGCCAGACATGTTACCTGTCTTTATTTGTCCTTCCTTATCTGCTGGTCCCCTGGGAATAATTGACTTCACATATATCCCACCATGACGCACACTGGTGTTAATTCCACCCTGCAAAACATGCCCACAGATTAGAGACTTCATATGTTCTTCCTGTGGTAAAAATCAAAGCAACTTACATATGCATTGCAAAGTAACTGCATCAGGAATTACTTTCTTCTTTAAATATTGGAAAAAAGGGAAAGAGGATATTGCTCCAAAACCCCTTCAAGTTGTAATATACTTCCATAGGCAGTAATCTTATTTTATTTTCTCAGGAAAATGCAATGTATTTCTATGTGACTATATAAAAATATTTACTAAATGTTCATGAAGTTTCCCTATGCTCACATAAAATGGTCTTGCATCTTTTGGTTATTCTCTAGCCCAGCGTCTAATCTATGCAATATCCATTCTTCAGTTATTAATCTTTCAGACAATATATAAAGCATGGATCTGAACTTGAGCACTCAGAGAAATTCCAGATTAACCTAAGAATTATGTTCTGTCTATCTACGTCCCCTGGCCAAATTCCGATAAAGAAATGGTCCATAATTTCTTCTGCAGGCAATGAAATGGCTGTTCCTTCACATTCCATTTCAGCAAAGACTGTGAAGACATCTCAGACTGGAGGGATAAATTCAACTTAAATAGCTAGGACAAGCACTTGTTATCCAAATATGGCAGACAGTTTTCACTGCTCCCATCTCTAGTCCTCCCTGACCAAGCTCTGCTTTCAGTGGTAGATCTTGCTCTCAAATTGAGTAAGGACAAAAAGGGTTTGTACTGCTGCGTGCTTTATGCCAGGACACTTCTTTCACGGATGGTGTGGGTAAGAACCAGGGAATAAGCAGAGACAGTAATTCATGCATTCCATGTCAAACAGTTGGACACTTAGGTTTCAAATGTGCCATGGTAACAGTTTCTGTTATCAGCCTATCTTCTGTCTCCCTTCTCAGTCAGGTAACAATTTGACAGACAATTAAAGATTAACACTTGCAGTCACGCTGATTCCAAAAGTCCCATCTTCTTTAACAAGCTCCACTGTGTAGATTTCCTTTGAATTGGTTTCTGATGGAGATGATAAGTAGGAAGAATCAGCTGCCTGTCTCAAAAATAAAAACTTTAATGAGATTACAGCATCTCGGTTTAAAAAGAAAGGGGGGAAAGGTATGTTTTTTGAAAAAGGAAGAGAGCATATCCAAAAGATGTAAAAGGTTTGATCCTGCTGTCACTGTAAACCTGGAGTGATACCATTTATATCCCTGATGTTATTGGAAGCTTATGCTAATGCTGCTCAAAATGCAATCTGTCTAAATGCACATAACCTGAGTATATATAGGGAGGATGTCTAAAAGTAGGAAATTAGACACGGCACATTCTGTGACTGGTTTGAAAACTTAAAAGATTGCAAGAAAATAATCAAAATTTTGTCCCTCTACTGGAAAAAGAAGGAGAATTTTTAAAACATTTTGTAGAACAGTTTCCCCATTTATTCACATATTCCAGACATGTCTATAATTTTGACATTTCCATTGTAATTTATTTCAAGGTTTTCTGTTTCCTTTCTTTCACAGTTACTTTCCTTTCTACTTGTATCTGGTATGTTGTTATATGTTGTGTGCTGGGTGTAACATTACTGAGTAGCATCAAAATCCCAGTTACCTCTACATCCAGGCTATCAGCTGGAGGGACTGGAATCCTAGGGCCCAATTTTGACGCTAAATTCCAAGAGAGAGTCTTCTCAAGTTCATCTATATTTGTGTCCTGTTCTTTGGGGAGAGCTGTATGACAATCCTGAATCTTTTTTCTCCCACTGTCTACACCAGAGATCTCAGATCCACTAGTGCTGTTTCCTCTTGATAGATTCTTTTCTTCATTTAATCCTTCTTCATACATGTCTGTAAAGCCATACCAAAATAAGACATTGTTGAATGCAAATAGCAAGTAAAGAAAAATAGTGTTATAATCCAGCACAAGAGGGCAAAGTAACTTCCTATTTCAACTGATTGTGAAATCAGATCTATAAAATGAGTTAGTTAATGTAAAATGGGGCACTGCTGTTGTAAGTGTTCAGAAATGTGTGTGCTTCCTCACTGCAGAGGACTATGACTCTCTGTCAGAGAACAAAATGCCAAAATTCCTGTAGTGTTCAGCAAGGCAGCCCATAAGAGATTTTTTCACACTGATAGAGCAGAGACATCACATGATACCTCCTAGAAGTCAACTATTTTAGTGTATGGTTGGTCTAACTGGCAGTCATTAGCAGGAACATAGTACTACATCCCAGTGCCTAATAAATATGAGTGTCCTGAGTTAACTATTGGCATCCCAGAGCCAGCAGAGGCATTTGTTTTTATACCTTTGGGTTGAGAGATGATGAGCTCCACTTCATCAGGAGAGTTCTGTATGATTTTAACTGCTGTATTAAATGAAACACCCTCAAGACTAATATTATTCACAGAGATGAGTCGTCCTCCTTAAAAAAAAAAACCACAAACAAAAAAATAAAAGCAAGAGAAAACGTGTCTAAATAAGGAAATAAATCCAGAGTAGCTAACTTTAAACTATGCAAGTATTTTAATTCTAATTAAAAACTATGGAAAATTACCTGGTTTGATATTTCCAGCTCTGTCTGCAGGTCCCCCAGGGATAATTGAAGCGATAAAGATACCAAGGTCTAATTTTCCTACATTTTCTCCTCCAATAATTACAAAACCTGCAAAAACAAGATAGCAAGAGAATGCAAACACTGGCAGTATTAAAAAGAGTGTAAAAGGCTCTTACTCCAAAGGCATAAGTTTTGTACATGATCTGAAGGATGGGGAGCTTTGATCTGCAGGGCATCAAGGTCTTAGCTTGAGAGAGCTTTAAACCTATATTATAATTAAAGTGTGCTGGTGACTTGGTCACTATTTAGATATAATTTCCCAATAACAATGTTTTCCTGGCTTGGTACTTTTAAAGACTCTAACTACTTTCTTGCATGAGTCATGAACTAGGTGGACCTGTAGCATTTAACACCTGCAGGAGGTAAAGGGTATAAAAGCTCATTAGATAAATTTGAACATCAATCTACATCATGCAACCAGGAAACCTGAGGTGGGCCATGTAAACTTCTCATGTAATAGATCTAAGAAAATTAAATCTGTTGTTCAGTAGTTCAGTTTCACTATCCTAACTCTGACTATTGAAATTTATTCTTCTCATTGCTATAGTAGTTGGGTTTGGGATTAGGATATTGCACACAGACCTGCACCAATTATAAATTTGATTTTTAACTGTATTAAAAATGGTCATTTGTGAAACCTGATGGTCTGAACTCATCCACAAGAACTGGATACAATGTGATTAAGGTATTAGATAACAAAAATATTATCCAAATAACGATCTAAAAGTTGAGAAACATTCATGTTAAGTTTGTGTAAACATTTTGCACCCCCACAGGCATCACCTGTAAGGTCTAAGATAAAAAAAATCAGTACACATGTATTTCAGATACAAAACTAAAAACACTTTTCTTTCATTCTACTCTTAGGACTTGCTTCCTTTGGTCTCTGTGGCCTTAGTTAATCGTCTGAAAATATAATGGTCTTGATTTATGTGCTTAGTCCTTTTCAGTCCTGGAAATTCTGAGCCCTTCACAAAGATTGGTACTCTTACTCTGTAAGAAGAATAAAGGGACTAAAGGAGTTTACATTCTTGCCCCACCTGAGACAGCAAGCATCAGTGTTCACACCAGGATCTGATAGTCCCAGTAACAAACATAACATTTATGTTCCTTACTTACCAAATCCATTCTTAGGGTCACGTTTTAGGCTGACACAAATGATTTCTCTTTCTAGACCACTTAGCAAAACCTCCTTTTGGATGGCTGGTGATCCAGGTGCTGCAGAAACAAAACAGCTAGAATAAATGTAGATTAATGCAGGGAGACAGTATATTTGTGAATTATGCAAAACTGGAGATTCAAAAATTAATATCTATTTTATCCTTGATTTCAACATTACTGTTACTTTTGAATCAATAGAATTCTGAAAGGAAGCTCAAACAAGTGTTCAGAAGTTTTCATTCTTTGAAAAAATTCTGTAC
>WAAE01002129.1:9587-34333 GCA_013400495.1 Nicator chloris
CTGATGCTGGAGTGTTTGTTGGCAAACTTTAGGTTGCTGTATTTTGATCAATGTCAATAACAAAAATGCAATAACTGCACAGTGCACAAGAATTCACCTTATTTAAAGTAGTTTGCATGCAATCATACGGAATTGCATACAAATGCTTATGTAATCTCCATCCCCCAACATTTGCAGATGGCTGGATGGTGCCATGTTATTTCTCATGCCACATTTTTACTGCTGTTCTATTTCTGCCATAAGAGGCTTGGGTTATGGGACTTAGTGCCTGTTAAAACTAATTACCCTTACCATTATCATCAATTAACCCCAATTAACGTCAGACAGAAATGCAAAAACGTTGAACCATTTTTTACAATTCAGTACAGATGAGTTCAGAGGAACTGCTAATGACATCTTCAACCTGTGCATGAGGAACTCAGGCTACCAAAGACAAGAAAAGGATTTTGTCTAGGTTATATACATACATCACTTGAGGAGGCCAAGCAATTGGTGCTTTCTGTCACCAGGTCACCCAGCTCTTCAGCTGGGAAGGGATGTGGGATAGAGCATGCAGTAGGACATGTTCTCCAGCACAGCAGCATTGGCAGCCATGCCGGCAGCTTCACATGGAGGATGTACTGCATGTATGGCCTTTGTCCCTTGGCTGATTTCTCTCTGTCTTCCAGCATTATTAACTAATTTTCCCAGTGCACAGCAGCATGCTGTAGAATGCTGATTTTGTCAGTCTTATAAATATTTAGTCTATAAAGGAACATATGTTATTGAGGCTCTTCACATTTGGATCTTGCACTTCCAGGCCTGAGTTTTGCTTTCTGCTTCAGGCCCTGTGGGCATTGCTGAGTAAGGACTAAGCCTTCTGCTTTATACTACATCTCATTGGAAGTGATAGGGACAAGGGAGTCCTTGTCCCTAGTCGGTTCTTCACCTCTTTAAAGGAAAGGAACTTCAAATTAGTTGCAAGTTTCTGTGCGTGCAGTGAGCACAGGCGGAAGGTGGGGCAATGGGTTGCAGGTAAGGGGAGCTGTGTGTCAGGAATGAAAACACTTAAGAGTGGTAGGAGTTGTGCTTTAAAGTAAAAAATGAAGGAATAACATTAAAAATAGAAAAACATTATATCAGAGTTTTTTCCTCAAAAACCTAAATTAAGTAGCTTGCTCAGCAACAGGAGTTATAATGTTTGTGTGTATAGTTTTGCCACATATACTTTTCAGACACAGCTTTGCTGTTAAACAAAAAATGAGGAATGGAGTCACTTTACGGTAATAAATATCATCATGTTAATTTAGTAAGTCATATGTGATAGCTCAAATATATTAATATTGTTGGTTCATGAATGGCAAGACTCACACAAGATTTGAAGTCTTGGTTGTGGTTCTAGTGTCAGTGGATTTAGGAAGGGAGTTTGTTCACAATGTTCAAATTTTCTGCAATGTTTCCTAAATGAGTGGCTTTATCCTGGCTGCAGTACAGAGCTTAGAACAAAGCTGTACATTATGGGGATAAAGCTCTTTTTAAAACCCTCTCACTGTGTCTGCTAGTATAACTCCTCTGTATCCTCTCGCATCACTCGTCACTTTCTGATCCTTTCTGTTGGCACCACCTGCACTGGGATTTGGAAAGCTTTCAGGGATAACTATTGCATGTGTGCAAGCTGAAGATGATTGTTTTTCATTATTCTGTTAGGATGTAGTGCGATAGTTATGACAAATACTGTGACAACTAGGTCTCTTGTTATTTGAACAGATTTAATTCTCAATAGAAGTTGACAAATGTCCTTAATCTTTCACTTTTTTTGTAATGAAGCAATGAACACCAGTAATTTAAAAAATGAGTGTTTTGCTGATTTCAGAACTTTTTGTATGAAATATACTCCAAATTTTTTCTTTGCATCAGTTTTCTACTTTAAAAATGTAACCTCTTTCAACACACAATACAAATAAGCACCACTAGCTATCTTGTGAAAGATTATCATAAAAGAGAATAATATACACATCTTTGAGGTATACATGCAGCAATATTTTATTTCTTTCTGTGCTATGAGTGGTCCTGGTTACTATATTTTACACACCAGCTGTGAAAATGCTGAAGGCATTAGGCTTCAGGGAGCACAAGTGTGATCTACTGGTCAAAGTACAGGGCTGAGGTGGGAAAATTTATACTGCAGGTCTGTGTTTGTGGTGGTGTCTAAATCATTCTATCTGATCAACTCAAGGCAGCTTGGTAATATACAACGGTATCTCAGCCATACTTCATGGCTTTTCTGTCTGAAAAGCAGAGTAGGAACAAAAATCATTATCTTATTGACCACAACACTGTTTGGCCCTTGAGAAAGATCAGTAATATATATAGATATGCTCCACAGAAAGGCACAAAGAAACTAAATCAAAGATATTTTGAAATAATTTGGAATTTTGCCCCTGCTGTTCCTTTTGCTTCATAGTAGGGCTGGTTTATACTGTAGAGTACTGAGAATTTAAATTCCTTGTGAATGTTAAGCTTTGTGAACTGTTTTATAAACTTCAGTTGAGAAGCATCATGTAAGCCAAAGTACTATTATTAATAATTGCTTTATTATACAGTGCTCTTACATGTCAAGAAATATAAATATTGGAGGTGTAAGATTTGTCAGCCATACGCCTAGAAGGATTTATGCAACCTTTAATGACAGGTTTGGATTTTTTAATAATTTGTCAGTGTTATTTGAAGAAATACATATTTCAAGAATTTAACTTTTCAAATTCTAACAGCAAGAAAGAGATTTTCTTCTCTGTCCTTGACACAAGAGCAACTAACTCTCCTGAGTAGAAAGGGAGAAAGTATGTGGAGTGAAGGGCTGACTTCCTCTATTACTACCATGAAGTTGTCTTTAACTCTTGAAGCATGTTAAAATTTTCTTGCTGTAAAGATCCCAAGCTTCTATTTTGTTATTACCAAAGTACTCTTTGGTAATGAAATTACAAAAGAGTAAACTGATCTGGAAATTTCAAAATCTCAGACAGGCTTTGGTCTCCATTTAATAGTTTTACTTGTCTCTTTGTGTAATATTTTAAACCGTTCATTAGAAAAATGTGACACTCTGCATATTATTTTCTTCAATTTTTGGATATGTATCCAAAATATTGAGCATGTGTTATTGCAAAGAAATTATTTACTTTGCCAATAACAGTTTTACAAACATTGGCATGGTTCTGTCTCTTTTGCTGCAAGCTAGTATTTATTTTTATTAACCACACTAAAATTGGGATGTGGACAAGTGACATTTTTTTTATTTACATGGAGCTTTAATGAACAAAATGTAACATGTTATAATTTAAATTATTTGTATGGTTTTAGTTCTGACTAGACCCAGACAGTTGCATATCAATGCTTTTTTTTTTTTTTTAATATTAACTACTGTACAGTTGCTGCTACCAAGAAATTCTTAAGAGTACAAATTAGCCCGAAAAGCCTTGGTTGCCTTTCACTGAGCAAAGGAGATTATCTTTCCAGTCACTGCCTGGGCACAGATTTCTGACTGAAGTACTCACACAATGTGCAACGGGGTTACTTCGGATGACCTGGCTGCTGAAAAATTTGAAGCTGTATGGCAACGTTTTTTCCAAAGTGACAGTAACTTCTCATTATAAATTCAAGAATCTCTGATTCTTAGAAATGGTGAACTTTAGACGTCAGCACAAGGCTGCGAGAGCACTGCTGCCAGACCCACACAGCAAATACACCAAGACTGCCAGCACGCAGAGATTTACCTAAACACAGTTTTGGAAATATGGAAAAGATATGATATGGAAAAGCCAAGATACTCTCAGCCATTCAAAGGGAAATCCCAGACGTAACTTCTTGTTGTGGGTGATAGATTTACATTTGTATTCATTATATCCATACCATTTATTAGATTGATTTCCCTTTTTTGTCTTATTTACAGAGCATCCCTTTCCCTCTATTTCTTCAACTGCTACTGCCTAAGAGGCCTTGTAAAGACTAAAAAAATACCAACCCCAAATCTGAGCAATTTCAGTGTAACAAATTTCTCAGACCTGTCTGTCAAGGTCTGACATTACCTCCTTTTCGTTACATGACAGTTGGCAGGTAGGTGTCTCTGTTGTTTGAAAGGGTGCTTGCTTGTGCTTCACCTGCCCTTTTGCTTTTATGCAAAATTCTCATATTTCCTTATGCTTTAATATTTTCTATGAATTTGACAAAAGCCAGAAATCATTCCTTTTTCCACTTCCTTTTCACAAATCCCCTGATTCTTTGTTGTGCACTATAAATTCGGACTATTTCTGCTCCTCTACCCACATATTTCAGCAAGCTGGAGAGCTGACTTAAGGCTTCTGCCTGCCAGTCAGATGCTGTAGAAGGATGTCTCCACGTGCAAGATGAGGGATAGTCTGGCAGGGTCAGGTGTGCATGTTCATTTTGCCAAGTGTCAACTCCAATTACAGAATGCTACCGCCCAACATTTTAAAACATGCAGTCCCTCCTAAAAGTACATTGAGTATTTCTTAATTGCAGGAAAACTCACTCTCTTTTAATTTTTTATAAAGCTCAGCATAAAAAATTTAAGTGAAAACTTTTAAAGGGTATAACTTGAAATTTAAGATTTGTAGTGTTGCTGCAGCACAACTAACTCCAAACTCTAACCTATAAATTGGCACAAGTTTCATTGTGCAGTAATTTAATTTCAATTCCATTATCAGCTTCTTAGACTCAACATAAGGTGATTGGCTTCTTTTGGCTAGGCAATGCAGTTCTTGAATATTACAAATCACAGATTGGAATCAAACTCTGAAGTCTTTAGAGCCCAAGAAAGTGCTTCTAGTGCCCCTCACTGATACCAGTGATGTTGGGAGGCAGCTCTTTTGTTATAAACGAGAGTGGTAGAACATTGGAGCAGATTGCCAAGAGAGGTGGTAGATGCCCTGCCACGGTCTGGTTCCAGGTGTCTTTGGATGCCGTGACCTTCCCGGTGAGGTGTCTCTAAAAAGACACTCTGATCACCCGGTGCACCGGCACACCACGATGATCAAGTGACCAGCTCAGTTGTGAGCAGACAGCACAAGCTGCTGCATCCCTCGGGTGATCCAGACGGCATGGGGAAATAAAGGGAGCGGAGACGGGTTCTTCTCTCTCAGGGTCCTCTCCTCCGACATCCCAGGTCCGAAGAACCCAGAACAACGGAGAGCCCAGACTTTTATTATGAAATCTGAGGACGGAGATTTTGGTCTAAGGTCCAATCACAATACAAGTGGGGAGGAGCAGTAGGAGGGGATTACAATGTATAAACCAATAGGAAAACCTAGGGAAGAGACTAGGTCACATGGGCCAATGGGGCATCAGAGATTAGGGGAATTCCGAGGTGGGGTTTAGGTAGGGTTGGCCCACGGGGAAAACAGACAGGGAACTTTCTGGGTAAATGGGCAGGATTAGGGTAAATGACATCTGAGGGGAGGATACAACTTTTAGGGAAGATCCATTGACATAGGATAAGCAGGGGTACATGGAACAGACTATCTAAAACCTAACAATTTGTGACTTAACCTAAATGCTACACACCCTCCAAGGGAGGGGAATCCCATCTGTGGTGGCCCTAGGGGCTACCACAATGCCCCATCCCTGGAACCATCCAAAGCCAGGTTGTTTGGAGCTCTGAGCAGCCTAATCTAGTTGACAGATGGCTGGTTCAACATGAAGACAAGACGAGCTTTAAGGGTACCTTCCAACCCAAACAATTCTGTGATTCAGTGAAATGGTAGAGTTCCTTGTCCAGAAATCGACAATGGGCTAAGTTTAAATGTGTCTGATAGTGTATATAGAGTGGCAGGAAGGTTCAGGACACACAATACTCTGGAGTCAGATTGATCAGGCTGGATACAGTCCATTGAGACGAAACATTTTCTTGTTGCATGTACTCTGGCAACAGACCATAAGCACTAAGGGAATCTATACTGCAGAAGACCTTGTGAACTCAGTGTTAATAGCATCCTTGTGCAGTAGGATTTCAAGTTCCTCTTTTGAATTAGGGATTTGGACACAGTTATGCAACCCCATAAGCACCAACTTTCAGGGTTTATGACTTGTCAGTGCACTTGTTCATAACACCAGCTGCAGGAAGCAGTTTATTTTCAGCCAGACTTGAGACAAACAGACTATCTGAACAGAACGTACTTCCTTATAAGCTTATTTGTCTGTGGTTTTTTTCTAGTCGTTTATATTGCTTCCTGATGAGCTGATATCTATGGCTCATTCCTTAAGTCTGCTCACAGGTTAGAGGAAAGAGCCTTTGGAGATATTTGGAGATGATTGCTTCTAAGTGGCAGAAGCCTGAGATGCTGCACTGCTTTGTGTTAAAATGCCCCTGGGACTCAAACTATTGTGCCAGAAGTAAATGAGTTGTTCTTCCATTCCATACAGTGTCATGATCAGCGATAAAACTGGGGGGGCTTGGCCTGAGGGTGGCAGCCTGCTGCTCAGGAACTGGCTGTGCATTGGTCAGCAACTGGTAGGCAGCTGGATTCTGCATTACTTGTTTTTGTATATTCCTTTATAATAATAATTACTTTCCTTTTCTGTCCCATGAAAATGTCTATATCTGAACCCAAAAACTTTAATTTTTTTCCTGATTCTCTCCCCCATCCCACATGATGGGGACTGAGCAAACATCTGCAAGGTGCTCAGCTGCCTGCTGGGTTAAGCCACAACAGCAACCTAAGACCTTGCTTTTTTTGGTCTTATAGTTACTTTGTCAAACCCAGGGGCCTCTCCCTTCTCTAGTGGGATTTATTTCACCCTGCTGCAGAATCACAGATGCATAGTAATATGATGGCTTCCTTCTCCCAGTTCAGTTTTAGCTAATAGATTGCTTATAGGTATATGAACACCAGGCTATTGGTCATTGTATCACATCTAACTTCCTGATCATTGCTGATGGTATACATTAGTCTCTTACATAAAGTAAGACTCCTAAGCAATATTTCTAAAGCTATGAATGATGTCTGCAGTGCCTCTTAGAATTTAATATAGACAAATTTTAGGTACTTGGGACTCCACCAAATACAAGATTGATTTTTTTAAAATTATTTTTGAATTGCTGGGTAGTAAAAATCACTTTAGAAAAGGCCCAAGTGACAAAAGACCAACAATAATTACTTAATTAAAGCTCCTAGTCCCAAACTGGAGGCAATATCTTCTTACAATGTTTCCAACATTTTCAAGAAAAAAACCCAAACCACTAGATCTAATGTCATATTCTCTGTGTACAAAGGGTATTTTTTACGTAGTGAACTGTCTTCTATAGCTTGAAAACCATCTGCAAGCACAAAAAAGACTTCATTCATTCAAGATTCATTAAGAATAGGATTATTTTAAATTAACAAAAGTAATCTTCATTTTTCCAACCACTCATTTTGCCATTCAGAAACGAAAAGTAAAGGTGTCTTTGAAATGAAAGCTCTTCTGTTTGAAAATGAGTATTTTTATGAGGAATATTCTGTATAGCAAAAATTTGTCATCAAAACCACTATTCACAATACCTCTATGTGCTGCCACCTGAGTGGCAGAAGTGTCAAAATTGGTTTTGACTGGGATTAAAATAATTTTTTTAATAGTAGCTAGTACAGAGTTATATTTTGGATTTGTCCTGGAAACAGTGTTAATAACAGAGGTGTTTTTTGTAAGCAGCGCTTACACTGTATCATAACATCATTTAGTTTGGAAAAGACCTTCAAGACCATTAACCAAACCCTAACCCAGCACTTCCAAATTCACCACTGACCCATGTCCCTCAGTGCCACATCTATCTACACTTTGTCATACCTCCAGGAATGGTGATTCAGTCACTTCCCTGGGCAGCCTGTTCCAGAATTGGACAACCATTTATTGAAGAAATTTTCCCTAATATCCAGTATCAACCTTCTCTGGTATAACTTGAGGCCATTTCCTCTTGTCCTGTCACTTGTTACCTGGGACAAGAAACCAACCCCCTGTCCACAGCCTCCTTTCAGGCAGTTGTGTAAGGCAATTATGTCCTTATTGAGCCTCCTTTTTTCCAGGCTAAACAACCCCAGGTCTCTCAGCTGCTCCACATAAAACTTGTGCTTCAGCCCCTTAACCAGCTTCATTACCCTTCTATGGGCATGCTTCAGCACCTCAATGTCATTCTTGTAGTGAGGGGCCCAAAACTGAACACAGGATTTGAGGTGTGGGTTCACCAGGGCCAAGTACAGCAGGATGGTCACTTACTTGGTCGTGCTGGCCGCACTGTTTCTGATACAGGCCAGGATGCCATTGGCCTTCTTGGCCACCTGGGCACACGCTGGCTCATGTTCAGCCGCCAGCAACCAGCACTCCCAGCTCCTTCTGCACTGGGATGTTTTCCAGCTATTCTGTCCCCAGCCTGTAGCCCTGCACGGGGTTATTGTGACCCAAGTGCAGGACCTAGTACTTCATCTTGTTGAACCTCATATTGTTGTCCTTGGCCTGTTATCCAGCCTACCCAGATTCCTCTGTAGAGCCTTCCCACCCTCCAGCAGATCAATACTCCTTCCCAGCCTGGTGTCATCTGCAAACTGATGGTACCCTAACACAGATCACGGATAAAGACATTAACAGAACTGGCCCAAGCGCGGGGAGCACCACTGGTGACCTGGTGACTGGCAGTAGGTGGATGTCACTCCAGTCCCTACCATTCTCTACACCCAGCCATCCAGACAGCTTTCTTTACCAAGTGAGGAGTGCACCTGTCTAAGCCACAAGTAGCCAGTTTCTCCATGAGAATGCTTTTGGAAATTGTCACAGTCTTTAGTAAAGTTGAGGCAGAAAACATCTACAGCCTTGCCCTCATCTTCTAGTTAGGTTACCCTGTCACAGATGGAGATCCAGTTCGTCAAGTCAACCTGCCTTTTACAAACCCACACTGGCTGGGCCTGATCCCCTGATTGTCCTGTGCATGCCATGTGATGGCATTCAGGATGATCTGCTCCAGGACCTTCCCTGGCACTGAGGTCAGGCTGACAGGCCTGTAATTCCCTGGATCCTTCTTCCAACCTTTTTTGTAGATGAGTGTTGCATTTGCCAACTTCCTGTCACCCGGGACCTTCCTGGTTAGCCAAGACTTCTAGTAAATAATGCCAGGGTTCATGGATTCAATCACTATATGGGCCATTCACTTAAAGAGTTGATGATCCTTCTGCATGCCTTCCAACTCAGACTGTTGTGTGATTTTGTAAATGATGGAAAGTGGCTTGGTGATCTCTCCCAGGATCCCTTGGGTGTATCCCATCTGGCTCCACAGACTTGTGCTGATGTCATGTTTAGCAGAAAAGGCAGAGGGAAGACAGAAGAAGGGGGAGGATGTTCAGAGTGATGGAGTTTGTCTTCCCAAGTTACCACAAACATGATGGAGCCCTGCTTTCCTGGAGATGGCTGAACACTTGCCTGCTCATGGGCAGTAGTGAATGCATTCCTTGTTTGGTGAACTTGTGAGCGTGGTTTTTGCTTGACCTGTTAAACTGTCTTTATCTCAACCCACAAGTTTTCTTGATTTTCCTCTTATTCTCTCCGCCATCCCACTGCAGGGAGGGAGGAAGTAGCTGTTTGAAGTTTAGTTTCTGGCTTGGGTTAAACTCTGACAGTTTAATCCATCATTAATCCACAGTTTTAAACAGCATCAAATATACTTGTATTTGAAGAGAAATGTCAAAAGTATTTCCTAACAGACACAGAGAATGCCCTAAAAATAAGGCAATATGTAGAAAGTAGTGAAGCTCAACTGGTAGCAGTAGCTCATCATATATTTGTTTCATATTGGTTTTCAGTCTGCACAAAACATTCTGAATCTTTCAAGCTGAACAATCAAGTGATAATGGAAAGTTTAAGAATGGGAAGTTGGATGAGAAACATTATTGCATATTTAGGTACATTTTTAAGTCTGTAAAGTTATTTCAAAGAGAGAGAGAAAATTAAAATTTTTACAAAGTTGCCAGTGTGTTAAAGTTAACCTGCTGGGAATGACTTTTGGTAGCTTGTGATAACAGGTATAAATTATAAGCTTCATGGTTATAAACAACACGTACATGGATGTGTTGCATCTACTACGCAGTAGAGAAATCTTCTTTGCACTTCTGCATGTGTATATATGAAATGTTTTGAATTTTGTAACTGTAAAAAGCCATTTTGCCATTTAAAGTCAATATCACTAAGCCTCAACCAGCAAGATTATGACTCTCCAATCCACATTAATAATTCAGTGTAAAATATCTTCACAAAGCTTGTAGCCCTGTCAGAGATAGAAAGCATTTATATTTTCGGGATACATTACATTAAAAGCAAAAACTATTTGTATGCTGCAAGCATTTGCAAATCTAGTCACAGTGGATGTTTTATGAAACGAAGACTATAATTTTGAACCCAAACCTGCATTATCACTCATACTGATTTCTGTGGATAGTACTGACTTGTAACAGGCAACTCATGGTAAAACTGCCCTGTCTGGGCAGGTGTTATGGGTGAGGACAAGTGGTAAAACCTGAATCCCAAACCATATTTACTGCTGATCTCCACATGGGGTATGAGGTTAGCCAAAACACTGGGTTTGGTCCCTCTTGTTAAAACAGGTTTTGGGTTTGTGTTTCATTCAGTCCTTCTCTTTTTCTCACATCTCTCTCTAGTGTGCCCTGCCTGACTCCTAGGGTGACAAGGGGTGCATGCAAATGTGTTTCTACTGAAGTCTGCTTTAGTCAGAATGACTAATGAAAGATGGCCTAGCTACTGTTTGTCAAACCCATGCATGTCATATTTGCAACACAATCAGCCTTTTAAAAGCAGAGGCTTATGTGATCAAGTCTTCCTTTGAACTTTTGCATTCTCGTTAGAAGCACAAAGCTTAGTCATGCTGTTGCAAAAAATCATATTTTAATAACTGTTAAAACCTTTGAACATAAAGTTTAATAATAACACTTGCAGGACTTAAATACTTTCATCGAGTGTCAGTGTTTATGGCCTAAACCCATTAGATGTTCACCACCTGCTACCTAAGATGGGACTGGGATTTGCCTCAGAACAGGGGCTGATTGCAACAAACACTGAACAGACTTAGTCAGTAATGGCAGAAAAAAAGGGTTCTGTTCCAGATCTTAAAGTTTAAAAACACAAGCCTGAAGAGGAGTGGGGAAATGGGGCAGAATGTGCCATCTGTGCCATCAAGGGTCTTTTTCCCATCTCGTGATAGTTGTTAGTTCTTTCAGGAATGGGGATCTGTCTCAGGATTCACCACTGGTGGGCAAGGATTAGCCAAATTTAAAGACAAAGTGTGCTGTAAATAGACTGGAGGAAGAAGTGGGAATCACATACAGGCTGAAGCTACAAGGAAATGGTGAGCATTAGTGGAATGGGAGGGTAAAAAGGGCAGGGAACTGAGAGGCAACCCATCCTACCTGCTGTATGGTGAGCCCCACCAAATCATTGTGGCACCTATGTTTCTGCTCAAGCCTCTTGCACGACCTGTCCTGCTGGATCAGGAGTCTTCTCAATCTGCTGATCTGGATTTGTTTAGAAATATTGCCCTCATAGTAGAATGATTAAGGCATATGGCTGTACAGTCCTGGAAGTTGACCACAATGGACTGGAGGGTGCAGAAGCATTACAGGGTTATGCCACTGCCAGTGCTGTGTCTTTCCCACTGCACCCTGCAGTGGTGTGAGGGGTTGCTTCCCCATCTGCTCTCACATTCCCTTCCTGCAGTGCTTCTCCTCAGCTATTGACGTGGCACTAAGCACCTATGGTTGCTCTTAGTCATAGCCCTGGTAATGTTGGGGGACATGCAGCAAGCCATCAAGCAGGCACATCTTTCTCAGTGATTCTTCTGCTAATAAGTTATTTAGGAATAAACCCTAAGTCTCATGGTAACATCTCTATGAGCCTACTTCAGAGCTGGAGTTAGTCTTTTTTGAGTGCTGAAGCATTTTCTGTTCTTTGAATCAACAGACTCCTTCAACTTAAGCCACCAAAACTATATTTTCATGCTTGCTTTGCTATAACTGGAGCACAACTGATGGGGGCATGTGTATGTAAGGTACTCATTTTCACTTTTTTATTCACCTGAGTGCAAGATTGCCATAGACCAAAAGTCTAAACAGTTCACAATGATATCTCTAATCCTGATGAGACAATTGGCCATTTTCACTACAAAAGACAACCATCTATGTGCAAAACAGAATATCAGATGTCAATGAAGAAATCTTTTTCTTCAGTTTTGATTTGTGGTTTTGTTGGTTTTGGTGTTTTTTTTTTGTTTTGCATATACCACATTATGTTGGTTCTTACTATTCTGCATGCTTCCTGTTACATGATTCCAAAACACTCAATATCCAATCATGCCCATAAGCTCTGACTCATAGTTTTCAATAATTTGTATCTAAGGCTACTGCAAGGAAGGGATACCCTCTCCTGCTCATACAGTAGACCAAGGCAGAGACAAAGCCCTGGCTCATGACTCTCCACAGCATTAATCTGTGTATTTTATACCAGTATACTTGTCAGTAAAGCTTTGTCAAAGCAGGAAACTGTGAGATGTGCCTTGGGCTGGTCCTGTTATGGTTAAGCAAGCTGGGTGTGACAGGGTTCAGAACTGGAAGTTGTGGCTTCATGTCAAAATTACATTTTACCTCATAAATAGAGTTAACAGTAAAGCCTAGTTAGTTTTTTAGAAGTTATACTCATGTTCAAACACAAAAACTTCTATACTGACACTGAGCAACCAGAATGTGTCTTATTATTTAAAGAGTCTGGTCAGCCTTTATGATGGATTAACTACTCTTTATTGGAAACTGTTAGATAACTGTTAGATAATCAGTGATCATCACCAGGCATCACAGTGTGCAAACAGAGCACATTCCCCATTAGTACTGTCTCCATGTATGTGTTGCTTCCAAAGGGCTAATCTTCAAAAATCAGGAGATTTGATTGAAGAAAAGAGACACAAATCAATTGTGAGGGACCATATTTTACACAAAAATGTGAATGGAAATTAGGTCTTCAAGATGCACTGACTGTAAGATCAGAAAACTGCATTCTGTCATCTGTTTTGATGGGGAAAACTAGTCTTGTTTCAATAAGGAATTGAAAACAACTACTTGACATAAACAATATAAAAAATGGTGAGGAAACTATGCATAGCAATCAATATAAATAAATTGCTCTATAATTTGATAACAGGAAACTAGAAATACGAAGGAAAAGCCATAGCAGATATTTTCTACATATACTTGCAATAAAAAAGACATCATAGTGAGGGCATAGGTTTTTCTAAATTGCAATGCATAAACTGTTAAAAATATTTTTTTAAAAAAGCTATTTGGTGCAAGGTTTTTGTTTGTTTGGGTTCTTTTTGGTTTTTTTTTTAGGTGACTTCAGGAGATCAACCAAGAACATTTCTCCACTTGACAGCAGTTGTTCTTTTTTTGTCAGTGGTGCTTTGTTCATCTGGAAGGAAATGTTTAAGGTATAACTTGTTTGACAATTAGTTTTGATAAAATCATTGGCTGGCTGACAGGTGTACAGTTTCATCTGGGGAAATACACTATACACTATATACCTGCCTCAATCATGAATGGAAAGTTGGGGTAAACACACTTTTATAGTGTTATAGAAGTATGTGCCCTGAAGCCAGGGCTATGTGTATAAATTAGACAAAAAATTCCTAATATATAAAGCAGGGAGCACATTAGTATGCTATATTTCAGGTCAGACTTATTTTATCATTTTCTACATGGTTTCCCATTTCACTGACATCCCACTAGTAGCATTTTGAACAATCTAACGAGAGTCTGCCTTACCAGTTTTTGGATCTAACGTGCAGTTTTATTTTGGTATTGGGCTAACATTGGAGGTCATTTGATGCTCTGCAGATTGCAGAGCTGTAAGTAGAAAAATTCATTGCACTTAGTATGTCAGGAAAAAATTAATATGAAAACACCACAAAACAACAACAAAAAAAACCACCCCAAGAACAAAAAAGCAAAGCAAACAAACAAAAAACCACAACAAACACATTCCTTTGACTGTGATTTTTTTTTTTTTTTGTTTATGTATATGGTTATGGTTTATCTGACAAAGCAGAGGTTTTTACAGGAATGGATTTTACACGGGAGAATAGGCCTGTTCTCTCTAGCCCTGATGACCAGCCCATAGCACTCCTTTGGCTTTGGGCCGTGGTACCTTGCATTGGCCACACAGCATGTATGGCCCAGAGAGACAGCTCGACACGATGCAGGAGTATTGCACACCAAGTGCAAGGTGTGAGAAAGCCACCTCTGCTATTAGCAGCAGTGGAAGAGGCATCGAGGGAAATCTGAGCTTTATACCTGGAAAAGTTTAGAGAGAGATTTCCATGAAATACTTTGAACAGCACGCCTCAACAGGAGGGTACACTAGTTGCTGCCATCCCCCAAATCGATCTCTCAGCGCTTCGGGAAACTTCTTCCTTACGGGAAACTCCTCCCTGTGCCGGCCCCAGTGCCCGGCTCCGCCGGACCGGCCCCGGCGCAGGTGGGGCAGGCGGGGCGGCAGGCGGGCGGAGCAGATCGGCCGTGCCGTGCCGTGCCGTGCCGTGCCGTGCCGTGCCGTGCCGTGCCGTGCCGTGCCGTGCCGTGCCGTGCCGTGCCGTGNCGGCGGGGGCGGGCCGGGGGCGGGGGAGGCCCGGGCCATTCCCGGCTCGAATCGGCCCGGGCGGGAAGGCTCTGGCACCAGGGAGCGGCGGCAGAACGCGCTGCGCTCAGCGAGCTGTAGTGATTTCTGCGGCATGGCGAGGAGACGAGAGGCGGCTTTCCCTCCCGTCCCTGTCCTCCTCCCTCCGGCACAAATGCCTCAAAGGTGCCGTGGATTCAGAAACAGACTTTGGATATGCATATGAAGAGGGGAGTCGGGAGGGGAAGGAGAGACATTATAATAGTAAACCAGCCCATTCCTAGTGAAAGCTCATAGTTAGACGAGTGTTTGTGAACTACTTTTGCAGGTTTTACCATTCCCCCTCCCCCCATTAAACATCCTTGTGCATACTACTTCAAATATAATCGTGATGGTTATACGATTATATGACAGTAATTTGTCCTGTTTAAAAAAGTATCAATGCCCATGATATTAGCACTTCAAAATTCTTATGGTAAAAAGCCTCAGGTAGAGAGTGGAATAAATTGCATCAGTTTGGATGCTCTTTAGCTGTTATTTAGGCCACTCTTTTTCTTGAGAGTTTTTTGTTACTTTTTTATTATTATTATTATTATTTTTGTAACTTCACCAAATTCTAGTGATTTAATACAAGAGTGAGTTTTCTCACACACAGTGTTTAGATTGAATTCAGTTATACTTGGCCTCTAGAGGAATGTGAAAAAAACTTAAGCAGCATTTTGAAGAACTTGAAGATTTAATAAGTCACTGTCACAGTTGGATATTAGACATAGTAGTTGCATCATTGGAAGTTTGAACACAGGAAGTTGCTTGTCTGAAATTTAGGTTTAACTTCTGAAAAGTGGCTATTTTTTAACTGAAACATTGTTTAGGCATTTCAGCAAATGAGTTTTTAAAACTCCCAAGAATCAGGCTCGTTTCTCAGCAGCTCCCCAGTTTTGAAATAAAGTGTATCTGCTAACGAATGATGTCTGGTGAATTAGTCTGGTTCCCAAAGTGGGGTTACTGCAAATGCAAAGCATTAGGAGGCTTCTTCCATTTGAAAATGTGTTTTGCTTATGTAGTCTTCTGAGTTGTGCAGCCTGCTAAAATAAGATGTAGATAACTTAGAATATTTCTAGAAAGAGATTAACAAATACAGGGTATAAAATAGAATCTTCAATAATGTTAGCTAATTGAAGTCACATAATTAGCTATGATAAGGTGACCTAGGTTGCAAATTCCTTCTGTCTTTTGATTTCCCCCTTGGCGTTTTAACATGTTATCCAGTTCATGAATTGTCATCCATTTGTCCTGCAAGTTTGTCACCTCTGTGAGGAAACTCAGTGTCTGTGAGGAAATGCAACAGATTGCTGTGCATCCATGTGGTGTCCTGTCCAGGACTTCCTGTCTGAAAAACAGTGACACATTTCTGGTCAAGATCTTGTGCCTTCAAGTGATACCAGCAGTGCCAAATGAAAGGTCCCAAGGGACAGATTCCTAGGCCTAGTGTCCCGTGCCTAACACAGCTCTTGGTCTCAAAGCTGACTGATGGGACTAGTCCAGGATAGACTCCAGGAACTGGCTGGCAGTGGAGCAGTGTGGATGAGAAGCGCACAGCTTTTATTTGTTTCTTGGCCTCCTTTTACTTAGCTGTGTATCCCCACTTGCCAAAGGTCTCAACACACAGATGCTGATGTAATGAAAGGTCTTTTAAAAGCTCTCAATTTTGTTGCCTTGTGGCGACAAGGCAAAGAAAGGGTGGCTAATGTAGAGGTTGGTGGCAGCAAAAGTGTAGCTGTTTTGGTTCAAGCTTGGCAGAAACACCAATTAAGTGTAGTGGTTTTGACGAACCAGTCAGAATCACAATAGTAATTCAATATGGTGGGTTGAGCACTGGCCAAATGCCAGTGCACTCAGCAGAATTATTTATTCATTTTCTGTTGTGAGATAAGGATTAGGAGGAGGGCCAAAGCAGGCTCAAAATTTTAAAGGGTATAAAGAAAGCTTTATTAACAGAACTAAAAGAAAAATAATAAGAAATCAGAAGAAACCTTCAGAACACTTCTCTTCCCCCCCCACTCTTTTTTCTTTTCCCACTAAGACACAAAACCTGGTATTTTCAGTCATTTCACTACCTCTAAAATAATCTTCCTTCAGTTTCCTTAGGGAGAGGAGTTCCTCTTGCCATACCCTGGAGATTTCTCCACAAGAAACAGTTCTCTCGTGGCTTCAATGTCGCAGCGAAACAGCTGCCTGGGAGATCAAAATCTGTCACTATGTGAAAGTGCCTCCTCTTGACTTACAGCTTTCCCCACAACTGTTTTCAAGGCCTCAATTTTTAGCTAATGGGAGAACGAGTGCTATTTTAGGGAGTTAACACAGAGTAATCATAGAATCATAGAATGGTTTGGGTTGGAAGGGACCTTAAAGGTAATGTAATTCCAACCCCCCTGCCATGGACAGGGACACCTTCCACTAGACCACGACACTCGAAGCCCCACCCAGGCTTGCCCTGAACACCTCCAGGGATGGGGAGTCCACAAGATCTCTAGGCAACCTGTTTCAGTCCCTCACTACCCTTATAGTAAAGAATTTCTTCCAAATACCTAATCTAAACTATTCCAGATTGAATGCATTCCCCCTTGTTCTATGAATATGTGCCTTTGTCCTAACAGTACATGCCATCTCCACCTCTCCTGTAAGCCCCCTTTAGGTACTGGAAGGTGCTACAGTGTCTCCCTGGAGCCTTCTCTTCCCCAGGCTGGACAGCCCCAGCTCTCTCAACCTGTGCCCTGTTTATTTGGGACAGGCCTTAAAGATCTTTCCATCATTAAAGCTGGTTAAAAAGTCCTGATTGTGCTGCTCACTTTTTATGTGAACAGAATTTTTGGAGTCCCCTTCTAGATACCCATGAATTAAGCCTAATGTTTGATTTTGGAAGTGTCATGTTTTAATGAGCATCATGTGGTAATAATTATTGCATATCAATGTATTCACTTTTTCATGATTACTAATATTCTGTGGCATCCACTATGGACACCTTGTGCAAATGGTGTTCCCTGGGGAGGGCAGAAATCTTTGCTGTGTTACAGACTATTGCTTATATGGTGCTGGTGCTTCTGTTGTAGCTTTAGTATGGATAGTTGCACAGATGCCTGTTGAGCAGAAGGTGCAACAGATGTCTGGAGGGAGCACCAGCTTAGCTACCAGGCATACTGTGAAGCCAGGATTTTTCAAAGGTGGTCCACCTGTGGTTGCATCAAAGTCTTGGGGAGTTTCACTCTTTGCTCCATCAGAAGGAACGAAAGGTTCATACTCCGTATGTTGGGGATTTCCCCTTGAGGTTTTGTGAAGAGATAAAAAGAACTACTTTACTTCCTTAAATCAGCAGGGGTCTGTCTGTTTTGGCATAGAAGCCTTAAATTTTCCCTTTTAAGCCAAAGTTTATCTTCACTTCTGTAATTCAAAGGCTGTTAGCTGATGACTAGAGCAGCCCTTTCTAAAAATATATGTGGAGTCTGTGAAACAGATCACTGTTTCGCAGGCAGCAGCGTAGGTGCAATATGTGACCTTGACTTTAATCTTGTGAGCAGTGTACCCTTATCTGCAGTGTAGGATTTTAAATTGTGCTTTAGAAACGGATAAAGAAATCAGCAGGAGTTTAGAGGTTCTGTTGTTAAGTAATGGGGATGAATATCCTTCTGTGATGTTTATCATAGCAAGGCAAATATCAGCTTCAGTTTGTATCATGGTTTTAAAAAAGGAAAAGCTGACACGTGATTTGGATGCAGCATTTAATCACAAGATACCTTTCCATTTTAAGTTTTGTGCCAGTATTCTCGTCTAATGTAGCTGTGGTAGTTCAGTGGGAGCTTTCCAAGAGCAGCAAGCAGTGGATATCCATCCTCCAAATAAAAATCAGCATGTATTAGGAATCAGGTATTCTTTAAGGGCTACTGACTATTTGAAGACAGTCTTTAGTTGAGCTTGAGATGGACTGTCCCATTTAATGTCAAATTGGTCACTGTCCTGTGCTTCAATATCATGCCTTACCTTAGTAATATGAGCATTTGTGATACAACTAACAATAATAATGAAATTTGTCTGTTTAAAAAAAAAGGAAAGGCAGACTAAGCTTTGAGTAACAGAATTGGCCTTTGTTTCTTTGAAACTCAAATGATGTCCCATGAGCTGGTCACCTGTACAAGGACTTATTGTATTGTTCAGTTAAGGAATAGCTAGATATTAGATCTGGCCTTACACAAAAATAACTATTTTTTTACTCATATTACTGGTGATTATTTGTGTGGTGACTTTTCCTGTGAGTAGGAAATGTGAAGCAGATCTCCTCTGCGTGCTGCAGTTAAGTCCTCAGCAGCTCGGTTAGCAAAGTTCATCTCTGTCCTCTGAGAACAGAAAAACCTATCTGTTTTGTCACCTTTGGGATAATCTAGTTTTTTTGGCTGAACTTCAGAAGTAAGAAATACATTCTGGTGTGTCAGCTCAGAGTAATTTTGTTGATAGGTAGCTGATGCTCACACTTTATAGAACTTGTGAAGATGAGTGGACTGTGAGCCTCAAGAGTCGTGCTCACCTCTTGATTTCAAATGTAGGCTTGCCTTGTCAACCAGAAATTCTACCAATCTTGTACCTGAGGCTCTTTCTTTATTAAAAAAAGGGAAAAAAAATTTCATCCTAAAATGACTACTTTTGGGGAGATTGGTTTGCTTGTTTTGTTTTGTTTTACTTGTTATAAGACCATTCTTTTCAATCTGGTAGCTATATTCTATATGTGTATGTGTTACTCTGCTGACTTCTTAACTATTAATAATTTTTATCTGTGGATGAATCTTTTCCTTTTCATCTCATTTTTTTCTTATCCTTGAGGAGTAAGTGGCTGAGTTTTCAAGAAACCTTTGAGTTCTTTGAGCACTATTGGTTTCTGACCAAGCAGGCAAATCAGATCTTATTCTTTAAAAACCCGTTTGATAGTGAGGGATAAGTTTATTTTAATTAATTTTTGTCTGAAGACTATCATAAACCAGAAACAAGGCACGTGCCATTTTATGGTCAGATGCAGTGCTTACTGTGAATTCCCTGAAGCACACCCACCCATTGCTGGCCAGAGTTGAGACAGCATCTCCTGGAAAGGACAAATTATTTCTCCCACATGAAGAGACTAGCATATGTGAATGTTACTCCAGTACTTGCCCCTCCCACACAAAGGCAGCAGAAGCAATGTGTAGGGGAAGGATGAAGCTGCTTTTTGTTGTCTCATTGGAAGATCCTGTGTAGGCTAGAAGAGCTGCTAATTGTGCTGGAGAATAAGACTTACTGAGTTTCCTTATCTTTAGCTCATCCTGAACAGAGGAAAAATCTTCTAAACCTTTCCATTTGGTGTTTAAAGCTGAGAGCTCCTCTTTCTACCACTGTCCAGGCCTTTTCACTCTCCTCAGTGGCTGTGAGATCTCTGGTAACCTGCTCCTGTTCTCTGTAACCTCTCCACTAGAATGTGATTTTGTGAAACATCTATTTATTTTTATTTGGAGTGGAAAAGAAAGCAAGGAAATTATCTTGTTTGAAGGAAGATGCTGTTGGACAGTCTGAAATGCTAGAAGACACCTGGGAAGACGAGTTTAGTGGGTGGAGAAGGTATTGTAAGAAGAAGCTGTAGTATGGGAAGTGTAACTGCACAACTAATGACAATTGCTTTGTAAAAATAGAACATACATATGCTCATGTAAAGCCTTAATGCTTCCTGGTGATTTCAAGTTGGCAGCAGTTATCTACATAAGCTCTTATCTGAAGAGTTGATATCAAAGAGGAATAAAGCATGTTGAGCATAAAGCGTGTTTAGTCCCAAATGTAATAACAGTAGCTGTGTGTTAGTTTCAGATGTTTTCCTCTGCCTACACAGAAGTAACAAATAGTGTAAGGAATTCCTTGTGTTGCATTTCAGGGTTCAGAAGATGGTCTACTGTGTTCAGGACTGATCTTTCAGTTGCTGTTAATGATGGACATAGCTCTAAATGAACAGTAGTCATTGATATTGTCATTGTAATATTTCAGCATGGAAAACAGTTTTGGTTACATTGAAGTTTAGTTAGTGGAAAAAAAATAGAATGTGGAGCAGGAAAGCAAAGTCCCAAATCCTATAAAAATCCTGATATAGCTGACATGACTTCCAAATATTAAGTGGTATTTTAGAAATAAATAGTCAATCAGTTGGGACTAGATTTTTACAAGAAGAAATAATCATGTAGAGACATTAGATTTTTAAAATCAATATGGAGATGTGAAAAAATATTAGATTTGGGAAGATAATTTATGGGACTCCACAGATGCTGCAGGGTATCAGTCACCCATTTTTTAAAAAAATTTCACTTTTAATTAAAAGATACATTATCTCTAAAATTAATGCCTTTACAAGATGTATATTAGTATTTGAAAGTATTGAAACAGGCAGATGTTCTACTTAGAAAAGAACAGGATGCTTTTTATCTCTTACTCAAAAAGTCGCAAAGCACCGAAGTCTTTTTCCTATACCACATCAGTGGTGCTTTCTTTCTTCTGTTGCTTTTGTGTCCTCCTAGACTCCTCTGTCCTTTTGGGTTGTTGTGATGTTGCTATATGTGAGATGTGTATTGATTTCTTCCCAGCCTATTTCTATATGTTTCTGTGTGATCATGGATTTTTTTTAGTGTTAAATATAAGATTATTAATTAAAGAGTGTATGTATGTTTCCAGCAGAAATGATCTGCTTCTGGTGTTCTTGCGCTTACACTGGAATTTCTTCTGCCAAATCAGAACCTGCAATCTGATGCCCTTGAAATTTCCATTAGATCTTGGGGTAGCAATTCCCATTTCTGCACTGCTTGTTAGAATTCAGGGGTGCTCCCTGTGTAAGGACGAACAGACAAACGGAGAGGTGAGAGGTCAGTTTTTGTTGATCAGTTTGATTCATTGCATGCCTAGTATCAGAGAGATGCTGCAGAGGCATTGCTTGGATGTGAAAAGATTGTCATTGAATTCAGGAAGGCCATAGTGCAGAACACTGCATAGTAAAAAGGTCTGATATGAGAGATTGATAAATGTGTGGACAGCACAATATGTTTGGAGAACATAGGAAGCCAGTAGGATGCTTAACTTGGAGAGGATGTTTAGGAAGTAGGATGAGCTTGTTAGAATTTTTTTTTGCTTCCCTGAACTTAAAAAGGGGACTAAACCAAAATAAAATTCTTTTTAGGAACATGTCAGCCTGGGGTTGAAATAATTATTTTCTCTTCCTAAGTTAATAATGCTGTTAGTGTTACCATGTCTGAATATTGAGAACCACTAACTGGTTCCTGTCACGTTTAGTAGAAGGGAATGTGTTTTGAGGAGGCATTAGGGAAAGGGTGGTGTCAAGACTGAAGGTGTGGGACAGGGATGTCAGAGTTACAGTGAAACAGGTATAGTAGGGCAGGGACAGGTATAGTAGGTGTAAAGACAGGCCACAAAGTATTCAATAGTCAGACATAATTAATTTAATTGCTAGTGAGTCAAGTTGTTAGGCTCCTGGCAGTATTTGTATCAGTCTAGATAGACTTCCTGTGCCTTCGTGCTCTTTGCCCTTTCACCTTGTGCTCTGCTGTAGAGAAGCGATGGTCCATGAGATGCCTGTGGTGGGGATGTGACCCCAGGTAGGCAGCTCCTGTGAGAGTGGCATGCAGGAAAGTGTGAAGTTGCTCTTTCCACCCCCCACAGTATGTGAAATACATATATTAAATTGGAAGGCAAGGCTTGAGAAATCTTTCTCTCCACAGTATTTTATTTCTCCTTCTTGCTTTCAGCATTGTCCTGACTCACTCATGGTTTCTTGTAGCAGCTATAAGAGTATGGCTTACACATGAGAAGTAAAAAACAGACGTTTCTGTGCTCATTCAGCGTAGTCCCTGGAGCACCAGGATCTAAAATGCTTTTAAAAGAAAGCTAAGAACATGACTGGACATGATTTTTGTCACTTACGGTCTTCCTAAAAGAGAGAGGTCTGATCGCAAGGATGTGATATTTTGGTGACATCATTAGCTGTGAAGGATGGTTACACAACTAAGCTTATTTCTTCTGCCAATATGCAGAATAATGTTCCAAATTAAAATTTGGAAAGATGACAGGAAGCTTATTTGAAGAAATATTCATTAATTAAATTAATGGTGTGTGAATTAATTTCATTAATGCACAATTAAGCACCAAATATTACTGTGTGTGCCTCTTTGCAAACTTAGGAACGGGTCAGGTGAAGTTACACAGTCATCAGAAAGTTTCTCCTGTAATTTCTTCCAGAGGAAGAAATGGAAGCCCAGGATTTTCCACCTATTTGTGTTCATGCCACACAGCACATTAAAGATGTCGTAATTCAGTAATTTGGAGCTGATGGTATCAGTAACAGGTTCCAGCGTATGTTGCCTTTCTTTAGAAAAAAGGACTTTTTATTGCTGTTGAGTAAAATACCCTGTTCATCTGCTGTGCCATTCATTTCCCAATCTATTGAGGAGTGTGGCTAATTAAATGTGTCTCAGAATTGCATTTTTATTATTTGTATGCCTGTCTATAATTTCTTGTAACGTTAAAGGGTTAGAATTGTCTAAAAACAAAATGTTACTTGGCTGCTCTGGCAGTATACAACTTTCTTTAAATCTGTCATCGTCTTTGATTCATCACACACTGGGAAAATATTTGTTACATATTTAATCAGTTTAGGCATGTGTAAGCTCACTGAGCAGAGTGGCATTTCTTTTCGTAATACCTTGTCCAATCTCAGCTGTGATGGACAATTTGCTTTGATAATGCACCTTGCCTTCTCATGAGACTGGATAAAAAAAAGATAAATGGAAGTGGATGCCAAGCAAGAATTCCCTACCTGGCAGCCTGAATGGCCCACAATTAAAGACAGCATGAAAAAGAAGTGTTTGCTGTCCACAGACATTTTGCTTTCTCCTCCCCACACACATAAACTCGCTAGTATTTCTTAGCTGGGAAGCTGACCAAACTGCTGTTCAAACAAAACTGTATATAGATTATTGCACTCCATTGTTGGTCATAGTTTGTGTTCTCAACAAATGAAGCATTTGATTAATGAGTAAATTTCCTAAGAATGCAAATTCCTCAGAAGTAACGTATTTTTGGCAAGCATTGGAATGGGCTGCTCGGGGAGGTGGCGGAGTCACCATCCCTGAGGTGTTCAAGAAGCGACTGGATGTGGCACAGTGCCGTGCTTTAGTTGACAAAGTGGGGATTGATCACAGTTTGGAGTCGATGACATTGGAGGTCTTTTCCAACCTTAAAGATTCTGTGGTTCTTTGATATCATGGGAGGTTGTCATGAAGTATAGCAATATGATAATGTTCCTCCTCTTACTACCTTAGCATGGATGTTTAGTGACAGGTACAATGATGCCAAGACAGCCTGATATCACAAATGTGTGAGGACTGTTTGCCCTTCTAAAAAGGAGATAATTTAATACCACTATAAGTGCATGAAAATATGTGCCATTTAAATTCATCAGAAGTGACTTGGAAGACTTGGATTACAAAAGAAATTAACTAAAAACCATGTAAGCTATCATTTGGGTAGCATGAAATCACATACAAGAGACATTAAAATGCAAAAATAATTTTAAGGAATGACCCAAAAAGTGTACTTTTAAGATAGACTAAGGAAATAAGAGTGTGACACCTCTGAACTGCACTGCAGCTCACTTTTTCTGGAGACAGAGCAGCCCATGTAACTGAGACCCACAAACTCCTTTCCATTTAGTTTTTTCCATTTCTGGTATGACTGAGGTGCATGTCCCTGACAATTTTTTTTTCTGGTAAAGAAATGAAGATTTCTTTTTACAAATAGTTAGCTCTTTAGATAACATTTGATCTGTGAATTTTCTTAGTATCACTCCAAACTCACCAAGAGTAGAAATACAGAAGGGAGAAAACCATGACAGTTGTAAAAGGAAAATCACTTCTGTGTGTACTAAATATCCCCAAAAGCAATCTTAAATTGCAAAGCTAGAGTCTTAGTGAGAATCAGCTTTCCTTTTCCTTTTCCTT